>JALPQI010006115.1:0-46822 GCA_025490895.1 Thaumatotibia leucotreta
AAATTCAAAATAAATCCTTATCCTAGTTACTAATTCTGGTCTCATCAGACCACGTCAGAAGTGACAACGACGATTCAGACAACGAACAATTTGATGACGATAACACAGCAATTGCAGACCAAGATACAGCTATTACAGGCGAAGATACAGATCCTGAATCGAACCTCTCGAATGAACCTGCTACAGTTGAATCAACGGAAAGTAATGAAGTATGGGAAGGTAAAACAGAAAAATATTTTCACATACAAAAGCCCTCGTGACAATTTTGAAATCTAGGGCCCCCGCTAGGTAAGGCAGATTACCCTGAACAGACGCTCGTCTTAAGGTGCATGCAGACCAAAAGAGCATTCGCTGTTCTATCCCCCACTCTACGAAATCAACGAATCACGTCTCGTGTAACGATCGAATTTCGTAGAGGGATAGAAAAGCGAATGCCCTTTTGGCCTGCATGCACCTTAACAAAAAATTGTATGAACAGCGCTAACAGGTGCGGGCGCGTGCTATGTTTTTTTATTTACTGAGCCGGACCCGTGAGCGTGCTCACGTGCTTCGCTAGCTGGCGCAGATGCCCTTACTTAATTCCGAAAACTTCAATTTTCCATTTTATCATCGCGGTGGGAACAGTGCGCTGCCGTACGGTCCGAGTGGAGAGTGACCGTCAACAAAAAAGTGAGCGAGTTTGAATCTCAGCGGCGCATACAGCTTGATGCCAAGCGTGATCAGATCAAAGCGCAAACACCTGCGGCTTTAACATATAATTATGTCAATGGTGTGCTAACTTGCCCTCAATATTTGCGTACGTTTAGCAATAAGATAGGTTATGTTAGCCACGAGCGAGCACACCAGAGACAACATCGAAGTTGACAGCAGTCGCCGTGGCCGATAGCGGCCCTGGAGCTATTATTATTTTAATAAGGCGATAGACGTCCACTGGTGGGCATCGGCTTTTCCCAATTTATTTTTATAACATGTCAGCGACAAACTAACAATACGGCCCGCCTGATGGAGAGTGGTCTCGTAGCCTATAGACGCCTGCAACTCCAATGGTGTCACAAACGCGTTGCCGACCCGTTAAAAATTTTAAGACTCCTTTTTTGAAGAGCCCTATGCTGTGGTTCTTCGGGAAAACCTCGGCAGGGAGCTCATTCCACAGCCGGACCGTCCGCGGGGGGAAATTCCTTTGAAACCACATGGTGTGCGACCTTGTAAGTTGCCAGGTGTTAGAATATGGTATATTATTTCCACAATTGCCACGCGAGCGGGTTAGCGATCGCAGTTTTATGACTACATCTAAATCCCCGTAAACTCCAAGTATTCTTATTTGAAATCTATTTCGCATGCTTCATCAGGCCTACCTTTTACACAAAAAGATCAATCACATTATGATAAATGATAAAAGCCGTCACAGGCTTCATATGTATTAGGTATCTACACTCGACTCTTCCAATCCATTCATTACAAAAGACAAATTCGAGAAATTCGGTCGTATCCGGACCAAAAGTCCCCATTTAAGGCCGCGCTACATCAAATGCGTGTGCAGCACTTAAGTGCCATCTACTTCGATGGCACATCGCTTACGTTTAATTGCCATTTAATATTATACTTACTATACATTTCAGTCAAAAATATATGCAATTACGCAATACGTATACGCATACTTACCCACTACGTACGTTTACCCCATATGACTGTATTAAATAACGTGATTTAAACTTTTTTTTTCAGAACGTAAGGTGCTTACATTTGCAAACGAGCCATGTACAAAAGGAACACATTTCAAAATTGACTGCAACTATTGCTTTTGTTACAAGCCAAATATACAGGCTTGCACAGCTACTGTTTGCAAGAAACAGAAGCTATCAAATAATCAGAATTCTCTAGTTAAATATAAAAAATTACGAGGTAAGTGTCACGTCAAATCATATATAATTGAAGGGATTTCCTGTCTTCATTAGCATGAGCCTTTTTCACCCCTCGATGGACATAATTATGTCTTTCCTATTAGCAGAGATCGGACAAATGTGCGTTATTGTTCGCTATAATATGGACATGAGTGACATGACTCCAAAGTTGATTGAATAATTATTCATTTAATCATTTTCAGTAAATTACCTTTTTGACACTGGTAACTATGAAACCCTTTGTGAATAGAACCCTCAAAGCTTAGAAATTTCAAGAAATTATTCGTTTAATTATTCATTCAATCTTTGGTGCCATGTCCATATTATTGCGAAAAATGACGCACATTTGTCCGATCCCTGTCTATTAGGGACCTATTAACTTTGCGTATGGACGCATTAGAGGGTAAAATGCCTATAATCGCCACGCGGTTTTTTACCGTCAAGCTGGTTTGCTTTGCTAGAGTATAAAAAAACCGGCCAAGAACATGTCGTGCCACGCTTATGTAGGGTTCCGTAGTTATTCAAAAACCGCTGCGCCGATTATGTTCGGAATCATCATCATCATCAGCCTATCGCAGTCCACTGCTGGCCATAGGCCTCCCCAATTTCACGCCACCGTTCTCGATCTTCGGCTGCTCGCATCCAGCTCCTGCCAGCCATCCTACGCAAATCGTCGCTCCACCTTGCCTCCTAACACTATGCTTGCCGAGACGCGGTCTCCACTCAAGAACTCGTTTACCCCAACGGTTTTAAAATATTCTAGGAGCCCACTATCTATATTTTTTTCGTCTGGAGCGGCTATCGCCAAATATATTATGTTTTACGAAAAAAAAACTTTCATTTGGGACTCTTAATCTTGAGATCTTGGATTGAGCTCAATTTGATATTTATGTTAGTTAGATGAATAGATGATTCCCAATAATACGTAATTCAATGCGGCTGAATCCGTTTCCTATTTAAAAAAATCTTACGATATGTAAATACCGAAGTTTACGGCATCAGCCGCAAAAACTGAGGACACGAGTTCGAATCCTACCTCCGGTGTTAGTAAACTTCGTTTTTGGAATGATAAAAAACCGGCCAAGTGCGAGTCGAACTTGCGCGCGAAGGGTACCATTATCATTAAAAAAATACAGTGAGATAATTTAATCAAACCAAAAATCGTTGATAGAGTTTATTAATATGCATAACACATATTTTTTTTTAGAATTGTATACCACTTAGTTTAAAAAATAGAGGGGGGGACACATTTTTCAGACTAAGGGATTGAAGTGTCACTGACCATTATTAATAAAAGATTGGTGATGGGCAGCAGCGTCATCATAGTAGACACATTACTGCGATCGCCAATCCGCTTGCCCAGCGTGGCGATTTACCTCCTAATGCGTCTATACGCATAGTTAATAGGAGAGGCCTACGTCCAGCAGTGGACTATCATAGGCTGATGATGATTAAAGTGACTTTTAGTCAATATGACTACCTTTTGCCTTGACCATGATCTTTAAATGTTTAACAAATATTTGCTCGCAGCACGTTTATGATCCAATGGTAGTGGTGTGTGCCAGTGAAATACGATCGCTTTCAATGCATTTATACTAGCATGTTTAATTGCTCTCACCTTTCTCTTCAAAATATATCAGGTAAAATGTCCGAAACTCACTGCACTGGAAAAATGACACGTGAAATTCGGTTTTCAACCATTTTTGGTTATTACGAGCTTTATAAGCCGAAGCTCAGTCTCGTTCCTAGGTATGTTTGCGGTCTACAACCTAAAAATTTGCGTGCCTAAGATTTCAATGCGATGTCCAAAACATATTTTCGATAATAAGCCGCTATTACATTGACATCACACTTAATAAAATCTTCATATCATTCACTCTGTATTTAAATCTCGTTTATTATTATATTTTTTTTTTTATTTATTTGGGGCATCAACAGCAGTACATGAGAAATTTACAAAAACTGAGCAAAACAAAGTCAATAAAAGATGTCCACAAAAATACAATGAACATGCAATAACAAGATATGGCGTGCGCATTTATACTAACTAACATTAACAACATAAGTTTCAGTTATAAAGTTTGCTTGTACGTGAGTGTGTTTGTTGGTGTTGAGTAAGTGCATGAGTGAGTTGTTTATTGTGAGATTAGTGTGATGTGTCTAATTAACTTAATTAAATAATGATCACCAAATGATAATTATTACTTAATACTTGTCGCCCTGTCGTGATTTCATTAATAATGAACGTTAACGAGCTCTTAGAGACCCTTTAGTGTAGTCAAAAAAGTCTATACAGTTAAATGTATTATTATAAAGTTTTAAAATACGATTAATAGGGGAATTTTGCACATATTTAGTGTGAACTCTCGGAAGACTAAAAAGACAGCGTACAGTACGAGCCCCGATGCATATGTTCTCGTCCAGTTAGACAGTTTTTCGAGATTATCCCGTTCATCCGGGGAAAAGGTTTAGCCACTTGAACGTCCGATGATAGCATAGTATCCAAACAAAAAAGGCAGTAGACTGTTCGTGGATGCTATACTATCCAATGAAGTCGAAGGAGACACAGTTGATTAAAGCGGCATTTAGCGAAATATAGAGGCATTATTTCCTAATTCCCTTGTTGCAACAACTTAGCCTAATAAACTAGTTTGCGCTAAAAAATATATATGGCAGTGTACGCTCGTTACTCAGTCGATAAAAAAATATAATTTGTCAGTGTTGGGTCAAACTGCCTGAGTGTTTGCTAAGGACTCCTAGTTATGTCGTAAGTATTTCACGTTAATTTACATATTTTTGGGGTTATTATACATAAAAATGATCAGGAACGTGTGCTCTATACGATAATGTGTATCATCTTAAGTTTTTGACAGTGTGATACCTGTCAAGTGAGTTTAAAATATGAAGGTTATCTTTCTTATTTTTTTACCGATGTGTTAAGTTTAACCTTGATTATAGTCAAAATCATTAGGTATTTTACAATGACTATCATTGTATTTTAATAATTGTATTTTCATTTATACTCCTGATTTTTTTTATTATTATACCTTAAGTAGTTTAGAAAATATAAACGTTTTTGTAAAATCTTGTGACTGCGCAGCGCGGGGCGTACGTCGCTAAAAAAACCCGGACAGTTGACCGGAATATGGTCGCGCGGGGTGGACGTTCAAGTGGTTATAGACAAAATCTTCACTATTCAATAGTAGTACTAAAGTAGTTTCTTTGAGTATAAAATATTTGGACTTGATAAATCAGAATAAAAAAAAACTATTTTACGAGAGGTATTTTTTTAAATTTTTTCCACAATTTTTAATTTTGTAAATAATCAATGAATGTAAAGAACGCCATTAATATTAAAGACGACATGGTACACCTGATGCACTGCGAATTTTGCGTCAAGCTTATAAGCGCGGAATTACGGTGGTGAACGAAAATATAATTTAGACACTGGTTTGTTAAAATCGATTTATTAAACAACAAAAGCGTACTTCCGATTGTTGTGTCTCTTGAAATGTAATACATTAACCATGACTAACGTTCATACAATTTATCATTAGCATAATGTGATCATTTTTAAAATATTTAAAAATTTGTAAAAATTGTTTCGAACTAGACGAACTCCACTGCATCGGGGCTCGTATTATTTTATCAAAAATGTATTTTTTCAGAGGAAGCCACAGGCTGTATTCCCGGAGAGAAGATTGAGCATGATGGTTGCTCTTGCATATGTGCTATACCCAGCGTGCTGACGTGTCCAGAGACCTGTATGGCCTGATTTCAAGGCAATTTGCCCAAAACGTTTCCTCTGTCGCCTCTTACAGTATCTATCAATGTTTAAACGACTTGGTTAATTATCTCCTGAATGTGTTGATTGAAAGATGTATTCCTGACCAAATTTTGAGACAATAATGTTATTTGAACTTTTTGGATTCGGTTTAGTTTCAGAGATAAAAAAATACTTAATTTAAGTCGGTTAAACTTTGTACAATAGGTCAATAGTTAAAATGTTTTCTGAAATCCTCCTTCCTTTTGAATATATTTTATATGACGGAATATGGTGTTTTAATGCTTAAGATTTGAATTCAAGTCAAAATCAAATGTTAAAAGGCATTTTAAATGCTATAAATACCCAACACTACAGATTCATAATACTGTAGGTTCCCAATACTACGAATTCCGTATTAATTACGTACTGCAGATTTCAAATACTACAGATACCCTGCATTACAACCTCTTTATAGTACCATCATCGCCCACACTGCTAGTCATACATCGGTGTATAAACACACGAAAATTGTTTTTTTTATATAAAATCTATATTTGTATATTTTGCTTTGTTTGACGTTATTATTACAAGCCTACAAAAACTGCATGCCAAATTTTAAATGCGTTTCATAAATAAATATTTCGTATTCTGTTCAAAAAGAGGAAACATACCGACATGAGAAATATCTTTTATAAATGCTTATGAAAAAAAAATGTTACAAATTGGTCTATTTTTGGAGGAGGAAACAGGGAACACCAGGCCAATTTTACGTAGGTATTATGAGGCGAAGCTGCAGTTGTCTATTTCTAAGCCGTGCAAAGCGACAGCAAATTTTTCCAAATGCCAATTTTAAAAAAGCTTTTTCCTCTAAAAATATCTTATTCAAGAAGCACAAAAATCATCAATTGCAAACACTGAAATTAATAGAATCAGTTAATAGACAGTCATTAAACCTCCTACGGTGGCCTAACGTAAATAATGAAAAAAACATCCATCATCATCATCAGCCTATCGCGGTCCACTGCTGGACATAGGCCACCCCAATTTCACGCCACCGTTTTCGATCTTTGGCTGCTCGCATCCAGCTCCTGCCAGCCATCCTGCGCAAATCGTCGCTGCACCTTGGCGTCCTACACTACGCTTGCCGAGACGCGATCTGCACTCAAGAACTCGTTTAGCCAGTCGGTTCTACGGATAATATGGCCAGCCCACTGCCACTTCAGCTTGCTAACACGGTGGGCTAAGTCGATCACTTTGGTTCTCTGCCGGATAACCTCATTTCTGATTCGATCAGGCAAAGAGGCGCCGAGCATTGCCCTTTCCATAGCTCGTTGAGCGACCTTGAACTTGTGGACCGTCAGAGTCCACGTTTCGGCTCCGTACGTCATGACGGGTAGGAAGCACTGATGGAAGACTTTTGTCTTCAGACACTGTGGGATCGACGATGTGAAGAATATAATATAATGAAAAAACTCACAGCTAGTAATACCTAAAAGCGGTTCAATAAGACCTACGTTGCGACTTACAAGTGTGTTGAAAAAAGCATTATAGTTGGGAATCAGTAGACGTGAAATCTAGAGAATATGGAATCTGTAGACATAGGAATCAATCAGTAATATTGAAAATCTTTAGACATGGGAAACCGTAATGGTGGAACATTAAAGGATTGGGATTCTGTAGGTTTGTAAATCTGTAGTATTGGAAATGTGTAGACTTGGAATTCTGTAAAAGAAATCTGTACAATTGGAAAGAATTCTGCCCAAATAGTGTATTTTTTGCGTAGGTGCGTATCAATATCTGAAAATCTGCAATCCAGAAATGCTGCGCATACAATCTTTTCGGTCAGAGGGAACCGCTTGTCGATATTCGCAAGCATATTGTTGTTTAATGTCAATGTGATCAGCGTGGCGCGTAATTTAAATGATTTTATGCCGTAATTTTTTTCTCGCGGCGTGAATTTTGAAAACCTCGGCGGCGGCGGCGGCGTGGGTCCCGCGGCGCGGCGCCGCCGCGCCGGCGTGGCGCACGCCTCTAATACCTATGTATAAGACTTTGATCCTTATGCCTTTGACATACGTTCCGAAATGTATACATATTATTAGACGTGACTGTACCTAAACCTTAAGCACAACTAGGCGTAGTTCAGTAAAAAGGATCATTTTAAGGATTGACTTGTTTGTTTTGATTTAAGGTGTTAATTACAATGACAATTTTTTCAATTGATTCGTGTGGATTGGTTCCTTTCTGCAGAACTACATCCAACTGTAAAGTGACCTTACTCAGACCAGGTTGAATCGCTCCGACCAATCTAGCTGGAGCGCCAAGCTAGCTGGATCTAAGGCTTGCATACCACGAAAATACGACAATGTCGTAACAGATGTGCTTACCATAGAAAAAATCAACTGCGAAAGACTCTGGTTGTCACGGAATTCGAACCCGCTTCCTCTGGATTGCCGGTCCAGCGTGCTTCCAATTACACCAGATGACTTCCGTGAATCACAGCCAATTTAGTAAATGGTATTGTGAAACTACTCACTAGCGACATCTGTACTTAATGTTTCGAAGGTAAACGCTTTACCACGAAAATAATATAACACAAAAATAAAATCAATATTATTTTTAGGTACAACCTACTGTGAGTTTATTATGTATATTTCTAAATCGTAAACAGCTGCCCAAAGGATCTATTTGTATAGTCCTGGTATAAGGACCTTTTGAGACTAGGGATTATTGATGAGATGCCCTCAACTTGAATCCTAATTTTCCGCTCACATACACTCCACCTGACTCTAGATCTATGACCTAGATGAAAAGGGGTATAAGTGGCATACAAATTGTAAAAGATTTCTTCCCATTTATGTTAAAACAAAGTTTACAACATTAGGTTTAGGCATTTTCGAAATAATATATGTGGGGGTTGTGGCAGTATTTATAATTAACATTTTTTTATCATGACGATGCTTCACGACACAGATAAATGAACATCGCATCAGATATGGACCCTTAAGTATAGTCAATAATATTTGTAATCATGTATGTTAAATGAAAGAAAATGAGTAGGTAGTGTATTAATTTATTATCTTATCTTCAACACTTTGGCACTTTAATATTTAAATATTTATCAAACGGGTTACTCACGTAATTTAAGTCGATAATTGCTCGACATGTTTCGCTCTATTAAGAGGATCCTCATCATGGAGTACCCGCGACCAAAGCCCGACGTGTACGGCGGGCTTGCCCTCTGCTAGAGCGGGTGCTGACCGCGGGCAGCGCCGGCGGGGGCGGCGAAGGAGGAGAACAACCCTCGTTGTCATTTTTGTCGAAAAGCGGGTGGCACAGAACACTCACTACGTCACTTACGGTGCTTTTGCACTTGTTCAGTGTAATAAAAAGACGGCCTCCGTAGCTCAGTCGGTTGTGACACTGCTTTCGAAGCTGAACGTTCCGAATTCCGGCGAAAGAAATATAATTATGTATGTTCATCTCCTTGTATTACATTCACTTTATACAGTGTGTTAACGTGATACTGGCTTTTATTGAAAGCGAGGAATACGAAACATTATGTCAGCCTCTGTGGCCTAGTTGGTAGTGACCCTGCCTACGAAGCTGGAGGTTCCAGGTTCGAATCCCGGCGAGGGCATTCTTTGTGTATTTATTTATCACAAATGTTTGTTCCTTGGTCATGGCTGTGTATGTATCTAAGTATCTTTACGTATCTATCTATTATATATATCGTCACCTGGTACACACAACACAAGCCTTAATTGAGCTTACCGTGGGACTAGGTTGATTTGTGTAAGATGTCCCAAGATATTTATTTATTATTACTTATTTTTAGTTTAATGGGAAAATCATTTATTAACAAAAATATAGTAACAAAGGATAAATTAATTGTTATCACGCAAGCACTGATGGAGATATTAGGTACTCTAGTCAGGTAGAGGAAAGATTGGGTAGGGCTGCGCCATCTTTTAGGCCAAAGAAGTTTTTGAAGGAGTTAAATTTGTGGCGCGTACCCCGAATACACATGCTTGTAGCACGGAGTATGGAAATTATAATTTTCGATCTAAGCCAGCCCATTACTACGCTGAGGGATCTGTCCCAACGATCAGCGATTGCTTCGCCGAGATGTTTCACGAAAGCGGACATCTGAGGTGCGAATATCCCATCCACGGATGTTACAAGGGGAGTAAATGTCGCATGCCGTTTTTCACAAGAGTTCAAATATTTTCGTTTCTTTTCCTCTTCGGCGGATTTAAGTACGGCTGCTACCGGACGTGAGATGTAAGAGGGAGCGTCAGTGTCTACGACACGGATATCAAATAACGCCTCCCTCTGTGCATCCCAAACGCCACGGCAGCAAAGGTCTCCCCGAAGTCCGCAGTCACCTTCCGTGATGAGGGGTTCTTTGACTACATTTCCCCAGGCGTGCTGACATAGCTCACAAAATAAGTCCCGGATTTCGTTGTGACGGCGTGTAATTAATCCGCCAGTTTTACAGCATAGAGCGTGGTCCACGTCAAAAACATCATTGCCGCAGCCATCACATGATTTAGGCATGGAGATAGGTGTTCTGTGGTATCTTAGTGCCAATGCATCTCTGAATTCCATTGGGGATAGGTCAAAGTGGTCTTTTCTTGTAGGGATAACCGAGAGCCAAGTAGACGATTTGGTTTTAGTTTTCGTGAAAATTGAACGTTCGACTGCTCGTTTTTTGTTAGGAGAAAGTTTGTTTAAAATAGAGTCCAAAGTTACATCATCTTGAGAATTTTTAATTTTCCGGCATTCCTTTCAATTATTACTTATTTTAATTTTTTAGATACAGATTTTTAGCCAAACCGTTAATTTGCACTAGACAATAAATAACAGATCGCAGCCACTCACAACGTTTGACAACTAAGCAGTACACGCGTTCCATTGATCGTTCGGAGGAAATAAAATTAATTTTACGGTAAAGGACCATGGGCAGATTTGTATGGAGAGTGGACCAAAAACCAACAGAGCTGAAAGTGGTGTCATTAAATAGGTATTTACGTTTATTTCATTTCATTCTATGGGTATAATGTTCAATTCCATTGCAAAACGGAGATATTTGTATTTTCATCAGAGTAAATACTATGATGATTGGTGTGTGGAAGACGGTGATTTACGTAGAGAGTACCCGCAGAACGCCTTACTCATATAAAAGTATCCAGTATTCAACTTTGCACCTATAGAATGAAATAAAGTACGTAACCCTTTACGACCGAGACAAAAAAAATCTAAAATATTAAGAAAAATGCATGTAGATCGTTTTAAATTATCTTCGAATACTTGTAAAAAATTAAAAAAAAAACAAATTGCCTTTTATCATTAAAAAAATCGCATGCACGAAAGTGACGTTCAGGATCTGTATGTAAATGCAAGATCTTGCAAATTAGTATGGACATGCCGAAAGACATTAATAAAACACAGTATTTAACGAATAAACTTTCTATCATAAGCGATCTTACATTTTTAGGGTTCCGTACCACAAGAAGAAAAAAAACGGAGCCCTCATAGGATCACTGGCGTGTCTATCTGTCCGTCTGTTACAACCGATGTACTCCGACACTACTACTGGGCAGATCGAGTTGAATTTTCGCACACCTATGTAAGTTGGTGACCCAACGATGGATGTGGAACGTAAAAAAAAGAGTTATAAATATGAGGGCTACTTTTAGGGGGTTAATTAGAAAATCACTTCATGATTTCGAGAAGATAAAATGTATTATCAATGCTAATAATAATATGATGAATGGATTAAGGCGACGATTTTTAGGAATCAGCGTGTAATAAACAGTACTATAGCAATATATACTTTTACTGACTGAGAAAAACGACGAATCTAGAAATCACATTACATTATACAAATTCACACAAGAAAAAAAACGATAATTACTACACATTGAGTTTTCCGCAGTAATTCAATAATAGATTTAAAGATGTGAACGGAATTAACGGGTTTTAATAGCCAAACAAGAAAATATTTGTGGTTTAATACTTAAAAAGCATATGCTAGAAAGCACTACGTCGTGCACAAGCAGAATTAGCAGTAATCTCACACCTTGCTTTAGTGATGATGAAAAGCTTCCGAAGATAGACATAGCAAAGTTTACCGGAAGCTATCAAGATTGAACGTCTATCTTCAGTGTGTTTTCATCATTAATCCACAAATAAGCAGAGTTCAAAAGAGCAACATTCATAATAGGAAAGCTAAAGCAATTCGAGAGATATTAGGTATGGCCAACTATGGAGTGCCTAACCAAGATGAAAGTACAAGGTATTATTAACCCTAGTTCCTTGGATACGCTGATTGAAATACGATGAAATATGTACCTAACGAATTAGACGAAATATGTAACCAATTCTTCAAAACATATGACCATCTTTCTTGGTTTCATTTTATGCACAGACCGATTATGCATAATCGTGAGATTACCAGATGGTTCATTGGCTCATCAGGCGCAAGAAAAAGCCGATCTCATGGCTAGCCTCTTTGCTGCGAACTCTCGTCTTGATGACTGCTCTATGCCACCACCATCCATACCTGCCTGTGGTGCCGTGATGCCCGAAGTTCATTTTAGGCATCGCGATGTACGCCGGGCTTTGCAGTCACTTGATATCCGAAAAGCCAGTGGTCCTGACGGTATCCCAGCGATTGTACTCAAGAAATGTGCAGCAGAGTTGTCTCCGGTATTGACGCGCCTCTTTAGTCTTTCGTACTCGTCTGGTAGCATTCCGGAAGCTTGGAGAGAGGCTAATGTGCAGCCGGTCCCCAAAAAGGGTGACCGTTCAGACCCATCTAACTACCGCCCCATTGCCGTAACCTCAGTGTTGTGCAAAGTGATGGAGCGGATCATGAACGACCAGTTGATCCGTTACCTAGAGGATCACTCTCTTTTGTATGATCGACAGTATGGCTTTAGGCCGAAAAGATCAACGGGTGATCTTCTAGCGTATGTCACGCACCTCTGGGGGGAGGCAATCGACAAACACGGCGAGGCCCTGGCGATCAGTCTTGACATCGCCAAGGCTTTTGATCGGGTTTGGCACAAAGCTCTTCTCTCCAAGCTCCCTGCGTATGGCCTGCCTGCCCAGCTATGCAAATGGATTGCTGACTTCCTGCATGAGCGCAGAATCCGTGTCCTGGTTGACGGATGTGATTCGCGGTTCATGACAGTGAATGCTGGCGTCCCTCAGGGCTCCGTCTTATCGCCTACCCTCTTTCTTCTGCATATCAATGACTTACTTCCTTTAGGAAACATTCATTGTTATGCAGATGACAGTACGGTCCATGGGCGTTATCTCGGTCGGCCTGGGGCAAGCAGGGCAGAAGTTGGCGACAAACGTGTGGATCTTGTCGTTGAGCTCGATCGGGTTCTGGAACTTATTTGCAAATGGGGTTCCGTTAACCTGGTCGAGTTCAACGCCAAAAAGACTCAAGTGTGCGCTTTCTCCACCAAAACGTCTTCCTTCCACCCAGTTCCTACTCTTCAGTTGGTTTACGAGATAGCCTGAATATGCTTGGCATGGATATACGCTGCAATCTAAATCAAAATAAATACATCGAGTCATTAATTACCACGGCATCAAAAAAGCTGGGCATCCTGAATAGGGTGCGTCGGTTCTTTACGCCCGACCAGCTTTGTCTTCTTTATAAGACACAAGTTCGGTCTTGCGTGGAGTACTGCTCTCATCTTTGGGATGGGTCCGCCCAATACCTACTCGATGCTCTCGATAGGATGCAGCGGCGGGCAGTTCGTATTATAGGCGACTCTAAGGTTACCAGGCACCTTGAACCCCTTCAACTACGTAGGGACATTGGTTCTCTGAGTGGTTTTTATCGCCTGTGCCATGGTGAGTGTTCTGAAGAGTTATTTTCCCTCATCCCGCCCTCCCCTTTCCGTTATAAAACCACACGTGCCGGTTTGCGGTGTCACTCCTTCACCGTGGAAAATATTCCCACACGTACTAAGAAATTCGGCAATTCCTTCATATGCCGGACTATTAAAAAGTGGAATTCTTTACCGGCACATGTGTTTCCGCATACCTATACGTTGGGACCCTTTAAACGAATCGTGAAGAAGCATCTAGCGGGCCAGCAAGGCGGTGGCAACTAACAGGTTACTGTTTGTCTCCTGTTCGTTGCCGCCGCGATTTGGGCTCTACTTTTCACTTACGATCAGGTGGAGTGGAGCCACTTTGTTGTGCCAACATAAAAAAAAAAAAAAAAAAAAATCGTGCAAATATTTATGATGAACGATTTACGAGCTACGTCCGAACCTACAATTTTGTGCACTTATTATTGATGGGCATATTGTTTACACAAAAGCACTTAGTTTAATTCTTATTTGTGCTAAATAATAACGTTTAACTCTTTAAGAGTAAATATCAATCAATAAATAGAAGGTTTGTCATCACAAATATACGAAATTGTGAACTTACGTGTGCTACTACACCCACCAAAATATATCTCCATCTTCAACGCTGTCTTGCGACTGACTGATGCGGCCACCCTAAGGTATTTGCTACTTTTACGTGTCGGCTAGAGTCTGCAGATTCGATCGGTACAGGTTTGAGCTCGAAAATACAATATAATTGGTGACAGGATTTTTGCAAAGTCATTTGCAGGATTATATCAAACCGGTCGGAAAGGGGTAAGGAGACCTTTTTAATGACATAATGACACTACTCCCAGCCCAGCTCTGTTGGTTTTTGGTCCATTTTGACGTCCAATTATTTGTCAAATATTAATACTTGAAAACAATTGCTAGTAATGCGTAGGTATATATTATTACCCATTTTCGTAAAGGGCTCATGCATAAATCACGCGAGGTTTTTTCGGCTACTTTTTGACCCCCCCCCCTGGTGATTTTTCGTGAGTTTCTTGGCTAAAAAGCAGTCTCACGTGTATTTTTTTCATTCAACTTTTACCGTTAGCTAGCCGAAACTCACAATATTTCTTAGTTTGTTCATTGTAGAAAATACACGTGAGGTCTCCTTGTACACCCCCCTCCCCTAACGTGATCTTTCGTGATGTTTTCTTGGACCCCCTCCCCCCCTATAGGACCTCACGTGATTTATGCACAAGCCCAAAAACCCGGGTCATGGTAACACACTGAATAAATAACGACGCTCGCTATTCACAATAACGCTTTTACTTTACTTTGGTTGATTTGTACAAAATTGTCCCATTATATTCCTGTAACCGTAACAAAAAAAGATTTCACATACAATGCGTTTTCTGTATAACACTAATAGTCAAGACACCTGAGTTCGCACCGTTGGACGTTGATGGATGAACGGACCCTCATCACGAATAACCAGCAAAATAACACTAATGCTTATTCCGGAACTGCTAATGGGCTTTAGAAAGCTATACCTTGTGATATACGAGTATCATCGAGAAAGCTCTATACGAGAGGTAACGCGTGGGAGTGCGGAATGATGGGCGTGGGTTCAAACCCTGGCTCGTATACAAATACTTAAAATATATCTAACAAATTAACCGCCGTGTGGTCACCAGTAAGAATACATTGGGCAGTAAGAATACATGTGTCAGCATCCCAACTCTTCCCGAGAGTGTCGTAAGAATCGACTAAGGGCTTGAACTGTCACTGACCATACTTTAATAGAAGATTGATGATGGGTAGCAGCGTCATCATAGTGGACACATTACTGCGATCGCCAACCCGCTTGCCCAGCGCGGCTATTATGGGCATTTACCTCCTAATGCGTTTATACGCATAGATAATAAATAGGAGAGGCCTACGTCCTGCAGTGGATTGAGATAAGCTGATGATGTATGTAAAAAAATTAGTATAGGTACTTACATAAACATAAAATGACAAAAATACCCACCATACAGATACACGCTTCCGGTGCAAAGGTGCCAATGGACATTTTCACTTCTGGGAACACTCAATTAGCTCAACTGTCACAAAAAAGTTCAACTTCGATGTCAGTTTTGTAACGACAACTAAGCATTAAATATTAACAAAAATATTTTTTATCATTTAATCCAGAAATACATAATACGCGTTTATGCAATATAAACACATGAATAAAGTGGATTTACGTAAATATGTCACGACATCGAATTTAACTTTTTTGTGAGAGTTAAGCTAGTTAATTGGGTGTCCCTAGAAGTGAAAATTCCCCAATAATGCTCAAGGCATTGCCGCGTTGGATGGCTACGGACAACCACTGCTCAAAAAACGACTCGGCAAGAAACATACGGCTTATTTTGGCTAAAATCAACCGACTCCTTATTTTAGGTTTCCGAACTGCCTAGTACATTGTATTTTTTGATAAAAAGTCTCCAAATGAAACCTTTGCTCAAAGTACAACGATTATTTATTAAAGTAGGCAACAAGCATTACGCACTTTTGAATCGTCGTACACAATAGTAAGCTAAGAAAAAAATCGAATTAGATAATGTCGGGTTTAACCCTACACCACAGTACCCGAGAAGAAATCTGGTAAGATAGTAACATGCATTAAAAAAAACTAAAACATGCATTGTTTTTGAATAAATGGAAATATAATAATAGTAATTATTAGAAATCTCAAGTCTCTAAAAGCTAAAACATTTATAATGATTTGTTAGAGATGAGGTCTCTATCAGGATTAGTATAAGAAAATGTATGTAGGTACTTGTACATACAAGTGTGTAAATATAATACCAAATAATTTGAATAAGGAATAGCAGCTGAATTCTCGTGTCAACTGTACTTATTAAGCTTAAAACATACCTGACATATCTGTTAATTGCGACCGTAAAATTTAATCGACGCAGACTGCCATAGAAATAATGATTGAAGTTCTCTTGGAGACGACTAAAAGTTTCGAGCAACAGATTTGAATATGTAGGTGTACTTATTTATTTTATAAATTTTATAAGCATATTTATTAATAAAAACTTATATAACATGATTAATGTTAAACCGTAAAAATAATACTTACATATTAAAACTTAAAAACGAAATCTAAAAATATGTAAAACTAAGATTAAATAAAAACTGCCTAATTTGAGTAGAACCTACTCAAAGAGGCCACCCCGCAATGCTCCCGGTGCAAAGGTGCCCATTACGCTCGCTGCGTTACCGCGTTTAATTGCAATGGACAACCTCTGCACCAGGAAAGATCCGGATCGGTTTTATAAATTATATATATTGTTTCGGATGGTAAAAAAGGAATGTAAATTTTATTTTTAATTTTTAGCAAATTTTGTTTATAGACAGGCATAGTCATTTGATCTGTTAACCCGTTTATTCCTTGTCCATCTTTAGTACTTAGATTTATTTTAGGTCTATCTATTTATATTGTCATCGACAGGAATTTGCGTTTCGATTTTAATGCGAAAAGGAGAATCAGGTTTCCATTTATCGCCATTTGTTGTTCCTACCTATACTTATTGGCGCTTGTATCGTACAACATTTCACATAACACAGTTATAGCATTTGCTAATTTTTACTTCGCTATGGTGGTAAAGTATCATTACAGTTTTACAGTTAGGTCTGTATGCTTATTAGCCAAAAACATAGTACAAAATCCATGTGTAGATGTAATAAAATAAGAATAAGAAAACAATGGTTTCTTTGATGTCATAGACAGCAATAAATACAAGTTAAAACAGTAAGAATTTGAACACTAAAAATGATGCTACTCAGCACATGCCGTGTCAGCATACGTCATGTAGAAGGAACAATTTTTTGCAAAGCGTTTGTATGGCAACCTGCTTACTTTTCGAATCT
Source organism: Thaumatotibia leucotreta (assembly GCA_025490895.1). NCBI lineage: Eukaryota > Metazoa > Arthropoda > Insecta > Lepidoptera > Tortricidae > Thaumatotibia > Thaumatotibia leucotreta. The sequence goes on from JALPQI010006115.1 coordinate 17,445, forward strand.
TGTATTAAAAGACACCTGTGCCTTTTACAGGAGACATTTCATATTTACGAAAATTAAGTAGGTAGGTACTTAAATCCTCAGCTTAGGGTAAGACGACATCAATTTGCTTCACCGGTATGTCTAATATTTTATTTAGGGCCAGCAGATGACTTGAATTTTTGCTGAAAAAAGGTTGGTGTGTACTGATTTCTTGTGATTTAAGACGGATTAGGGGTGTCATTTTTAAAGAGACTGAAAAATAACAAATGTGAAACATGTAGAGACTGAAATATTTATCTACGGTTGTCGCTTATGATTAAATATCGAAGATTTATCAAAGAATGTGTACCTACTACTTATAAACTCGACATAATGATAGCATTAGTCAAAGTAAAACGATTCTTTATTCATTAGGGTGTTGCATGTTTTCACTTTTCTAGTTTTTTCTTAGCTCTCGCCCCCTTAATTTGTTCTCAGACTTGAAAAAATAAGTCTAGATTTTTTTTGTATTATCAAGGGTGACGGGTCGCTACCGCGCTTAGAAAATTATGGGTGTTCGAAAATGGGGTACTTACCCCATATTTTATTTTCGATACTTTTTTTACATATTTTGTTGTTTCTTCAAGACAGTGAGTCAAGAGATATTCATATGAAATAAAACAATAAAAACGACCGCAGACCACGGGCGACCGCAGACTATGAACCCTGTAAAGTGTTCGAAACGTCGGAATGATTTTTATAGTTTTATTTCATGACTAATCTTTGCAGTAGGTAATCGAAGAAAATATTAGGTATTCATATATTAATAGTTATTTGTTTTACTAGGGAGCAAAGTGATTGTTTAACTCTCGTGCAAATATTGAAACCCGAGCAAGCGAAAGATTCCAGAATTTGAACAGAAGTTCATAAAATGGAATCTTGAGCGATGCGAGGGTTTTAAGGAACGAGAGTTGAACAAGCTTTGCTGCCGAGTGAAACACAACATTTTTCACCACACTAAAGCGAGGAAACATGCGAAATAAAACTCAAACATAACAAATTAGAAGGTATTTATTTGCAAGTCCTCAACTTCCAAAAAATAAACAAGTGAAAGAAAGAAAGTGAAAGAAAACAAAACACGACAGAACTCGTTTAAATTTTAAAAGAAAAAAAATATTCGGATTCGTTCTGAAATTTGCATAGTGTCAACACTTTCATTTTCCAATTTTTTTTATTTGTCGTATTTTTAGAACTTTTAATTAAAAGCCTTTTACAACAAAATGTGGTATTTAATTTGGATTTTAGCATAATATTATAGCAGTAATTTATAGCAAAACATAATATTATGAAAAGTTAATGTGTATGAATCTGTTTGAAACTATTGAGTTTTCGAACGTACTGTCTAGTTCAAACGTCAAAAAGCGTATTGCACTCTCAGGCCGTATAAGTATAAGTTATTGCTTTAGTCTATCCAGAAGATTACAAAAAAAAATACTTTAACCTCTAGAGATTAAAACACAGTTTCGCGCTCTGAAATTGAAGGACAAACAGCGTATTTACGAACAGTGTGGTGAAAACAATATTAAATGTTGCCATTCTGTTCCATATATTTTTTTTAGTCATGATTTATGGGTAAAATAACCCATGTTTGTATGTTTATTCTGGAATACTGAACTAAAACTTTATTTTTCGACTCGGTATTGGTTTTAAACCTCCAATAATTTTTAACACACCATGATTTGAGATCCTAAAAAACCTAAAATCGTATTCTCCCAATTTAAAAAAATAATTTCCAGAGTAAATAAGATTTATAAATATTAGCCCGTAGGTAGGTAGGTACACTTGGAACTACCACGGTAAGAATAAGAAAACAACTCAATTCTCACTAACAAATGTATAAGGTCAAGCGGGGCAAATGCAACTATGAGGTAATTCCGACTAATTGAAATTACCTACTCTTAATTTGTAAAAAGATCATACTTACCTACTATTGTATTGAGTTCCTTTTGAAATAAATCAAAGAATGTTCTAGGTATCTTCCAAAAGTTCTTAAAAACAGATTAAAAGTCCATTTAATGAAATTACCTCATAGTTGTATTTGCCCCGCTTGACCTTAGACAAGATATCACTTGCATTCAGCCAATATCAAATTTCTATATTCAATAGGTACATATTAATTAAGTTTTCACGAATAGACTGATAGGAACATAAAAGATTAATTCTGTAAACTGGAATTTATCCGATTGATCCCTCTAATCTATCACTCGGGGGTCAGAAGGTCCGACAAATAAATTAAATATTAGTCGGTTCCTACTCGAAACTTCAAAACTCTAGAGGGTTAACTTTTGTGTACCCAAGGGTTCGCGTTTTGTTCAGTTTGATTAAATAAATAATTGGCCTATTAATAACTTTAAGATAATTTTACAACTGAAGTTATTTCTTTCAGAGTCAAACGATTTTTTATTCAAGTGGCTAAGACCGACTAGCCGGCGACTTTCACACAACGTAGGTATCAGTATTGCGATATGGCGAGGAAACACCGCCAGCATCCTCAGTATAATGCCATAAGGGCAAATCTTAGACATAGGTTAGGTTAGTTAGATTAGGTAGATTTAAATTATGTATATAAATTGAACAGTTTTGAAAATAAAGACGGGGTAAGCATAGCAACAAGCTCTTCTGAAGGCTTAGCTTAGATGCCCTTTGGCAATCGTATACGATAAGCTATAATAAATAAATGTATGAGTATGACAGATTCGAACGAAGTCACGTGACCATTTTCACGCATTATTAATGGTCACGTGACTTATCGCTTATCGTATACGATCGCAGAATGGCATCTTGGCTACGCCTGCAGAATTGTTGTACACAATAAAATAAAATCAGCCTTAATGTAGTGAGTTCCACTAGATGGATCCACAGAGGGACATTAAAATGGTTGAAGACCTTTCACATGTGTATTTGTATGTTAACACTTTCATTACGGATGAGTACTACGCGCTGCGTTCGTAGCCGATCCCGTGATATTTTCGCTTTGCAGCGAAAATGAACCTCGCACAGAGAACTCCCCTCGGGAGTTCCCCGCGCTCAATGTGTTAATATAACCAAGCCAATTTTTGTTTTGTGCTAATAAACATTTCTTATTCCTATTCTTAGAAATAAGTTTATTCCTGATAAACACAAAAAGCACAATATGTAGAAACGAAGAAAAAAAATACATGCTTCGAAATGGCCTCATCTCAGCATCCGCATGTTGCTAGCATGTACCAGCGCTGGTCTTCTGAGACCATCACGGAAAAACAGTTTCACGGCAGGTAACACGTGGCACAATACGAATAAACAATAATAATTAGATCTATTGGACAGACATAAACAGTAAACAAAAATAATAATATATCGGGCCGGCCCTGTCGTAGCCGTGCATTATCGCTAAACTTTTTGCAGTAGAAACACCGATGACAAGACTGGCCGATCAATCAATGACTTACTTCCGGTTCTAACCCAACACCACTTACCCGAGAAGAATCCGGCAAGAAACCAGGTGAGACGAAATAATGCATTAAAATAACTGAAAAATGAAATTGTTTTAAAATAAATGAAGATATTGTAAAAATAACTAGTGATGTAAGTATAGTCGCTAATAGTGACATGTAATGCCTTAATAACGTAACGAAACGTAAATGTAATTCCCGAAAAAAAGTCACCTACGCAAAATAAAAATAAATCGGCCAAGAGCATGTCGGGCCATGCTCAGTGTAGGGTTCCGTAGTTATTCAAAAACGGCTGGGCAGATTATGTTCGAAATAGTTTTATTTTAAAATAGTCTATAAGCTCCCTTTTCATGATTTTTTCCATATTTTTGGACCTACGAATCAAAAGTTAGAGGGGGTGGGGGGACAAGAAAGAATTCTTCTGGAGCGATTATCTCCGAAAATATTGACTTTAGAAAAAAACTTTCTGTGTGTAATCCTATAGTGTGGGGCATCATGGAATATTATTGATTATTATTATTTATCTATAGGATTAGCAAATAACAAAAATCATTCCCACTTCACCAGTTAGGGAGTTACACGAAAAAAAATTTTTTTTCTAGTTTTTATTGTACCTACCACTTTGTTGGCATGAATAATATGTATCACATCACATCATCAGCCTATGATAGTCCACTGCTGACGTGTTATTCACAAAGGAAACCGCCTTGTCAGCGCTGTGTCAGTGCTGCTGCTGCGGCAGCGTCGAGCCTAAAAATGGTATTCACTAATGTGCTTTAAGCGACACTAGTGCTCGGCAACGAATGCGGCGTGAGTTGGAACTACACTGCGTCGAGAGTTTGACGTTTAATGTACGAACTTCGTATTCTCTAACGAAAAACAGCGACGAACTTGCCCACAACCTCACTCACGGCTTCGATTCCTAATGTCAAATAAAACAGCTAGGATTTTAGACAGGGCTGTTTCGACGTCGATCTCGTTGACGAACGCAGCGTCGAATGTGTGAATAAGAGAATAGCATAGCTGGACGTAGGCCTCTCCTGTTAACTATGCGTATAGCAGCATTTCAAATAGGAGATAATACGTATATCTGTATCAAATTGCAGATTTTCTAGTATTAACGGCCACTGAGCTATGCTGCGGACAGACGGACAGATGAACATGGCGAAACTATAAGGGTTCCGTTTTTGCCATTTTGGCTACGGTACCCTAAAAAACGGATGTGTGATTCTCCGAGGAGCTTTTCAACCGCTCAAATTCATCATTGTTCAACACTCCTCATAGCATTTCATTTTATTCATTGACAAATACTCCTTATTAATAATAAACCAAACTTGGACAAAGTCAAAATAAGATTGGAATGGATACTGAGGAGTTGAAGTTGTGGACCAGTCTTAGGGTCATCTCTTGTAATAATATTTGCCGAGAGACAATGATGAAATAAAAATACCGAATATTCAACAAAAAACTGCAAAGAAATGCAACCTTAACACATTGAGCGCGAGGAGCTCCCGAGGGGAGTTCTCTGTGCGGGGTCCATTTTCACTACAAGCATAGCGCGTAGCACTCGTCCGCAATGAAAGTGTTAATAAATACATCAAAAAAACTTGTTGGCTATGTTCAGTATAAAAATTAATGATTAGCGTGATCAAAACTGGCATTAGCATTTCTCATCCCCTGACAGCAACATGGTCGATAATTGTCATGACTGTCACAAAGGCGAGGCCTCGACATCACAATAAAAAGGCTTTTGACAACCCTATTTAGAAAGCTCATGTAAGGGTGCGTTACTTGTTAATAAATAAATATAATACATGCTCGCATGTGCGTTATAAATAAGCTGTTTTGTATAATGATAAGGTAGAATTTCCAATAACAAATTAGTTTAAAGAGGACATGAAAGCATTCAGAAATATTTCATGTTTTTTCAGCTCTCCGTAATTAACAATAAGGTTGAATTCGTATGGATGGTATGTAAATACAAAAAAGGAATTGAGTTAATGTGCTATTAAACGTTACTCAGCAAAATCTTCCGTAATTGGCTTTTAACAACGCTTGGCATTGCGTTTTTCTTTATTTGTTATTTGAGCGTGTGTTTAGGACGTACAGTACTCGGCGATAAAGTTAGAAAGAGACTCGGCTTTATAGAGCGTTGTCCCTCTCTAACATATGTGACGTTTATGCAATATTGTTTGTCTCTTTCCAAAGACCGATGTGCAAACTTTATCCCCGGGTACTGTTTAACATAAGGATCGATGGCAAAAGTGTGTACATAGTTACAGGTCTTTAATGAAAACAAAATATAACGTCATAAATTTTGTTACCTACGTAGTAGTACATTGTGCATCAAGGGAGGTAAGTACGGAATTACTAACGAGGGTGTTCGATTTTTTAGATTTTAATGACTCGAGTTAGTATTTCGCTTACCGACCGTGATGCATACAATGTTTTTCATCACACGTGCCGACAAAAAAATAAGTTTTAAGACAAAATATTATCAATTGACGTACTGACATTTCTATTACTCCCTAGGGAATTTCACTTTTCTATTACTCCCGCTACGCATGCAAGCAATGGGGCGCTTAGACAGGAAGTGTGATGAAATCAAATTTTGTGTAAAAAATTCATTTTTTCTATGAGCGATCAACAATACGAACCTATACTTACCGTATATCTTTTATATTTACCCCTTTTACTACTACCAAAGTGTGTTGGACACTTTGAACAGTATATACCACATAGTTTGTATGTTTGTATAACTAGCTTTCGTAACACAATTAATGCAATCGTGATTTGCAATTGTTTTGACTAAGGCCTTAACTAAATGAAAAAAACTTTCCTCTTCCGAACCGCATAAACTAGTTTTGTGCATAATAAAAACCTATATTTATAGTCCTTCAATATTCGAGCAACTGTATTAAAAATATACTGTCAGGCTGGTTGGCAGCATATTGACATAAATGACCCACTTTAACATAAAATCCCACTTTAACCTACAAAGCGAGGGAGGGGTGTTCATTCGGACGTTAATCACGGTCGCAATCAGAATTTTTTCGCTATATTTCAAAGATATGACATAACACACACAGTAAGCTTATACAAACAGTACGGACTAATAAATGTTATGTAAATAACTAGAAAGGGAGAGTAGCGTCTTATCAAATGGTTGCGTATAAAAAAATTTGGAGCAAGAAAAAAAAATCGCTCGAAATTCCTTCACCGATAAGAAAACTCTTAAATTTATGCTGTAAGCGCCATCTGCATTGTATGGCTCATAAGCAATTCGATTTCAATTTGTGATTACACTAAAATATGAAATCAACTTTTGATATATCTCCATAATATTATATTTTTTTAATATTTGGAGTAAGCGCCAGTCATATCCTGAATTGTAACTGTGGTCGCAGTGAGTAACTAATTGTCAAATAGATCTCAAAAAAAAAATCAATTAGGATGCACATAATTTCAACAGGATAAGTAACTAAAAGATAAATTTACTTCAAGAAATGTTCAATTCGTTTTTGGGCCCTCCTGAAAAACCGTCATTTGGCGGTAATATTAATTCATAACTGACGTATGATAATAACGTAAGAAATGTTAACCCTCACTGAACGGCTAATACGTTGAAAATGGATGCCTATGGCACAAACACATTCTTACCAGAAGAAATATTATCATTTAAACAGCAAGAGATGTAATATCGGTAAAAGCCGGTGTCAAAGATACAAACCTTTAGTGCGTACAAGATAATACAGGTAGTATTAACAAAACATTGTTATTTTTTTTAATATCAATAGAATCACTGACAGGTTAGTTTCTAGGATGATGACCCTGCCTGGAATAGTCATAATCGTGGTATATAACACTGTTTTGCAGACATAGTTATGAAAACAACACGTAATACCATGTTTTCAAGTCACACAACGAGTTTAAAGAATATATATATTAGTTCGAACAATGAAAACACCTGAGTGTCAAAAGAGGTGTATTCGAGCATTTAACACTTTCATTGCGGACGAGTGCTACGCACTACGCTTGTAGCCAATCCCGTGATTTTTCCGCTTTGTAGCGAAAATGGACCTCCCACAGAGAACTCCCCTCGGGTGTTCCCCGCGTTCAAAGTGTTCATGTCATGTTACTACATTACTCGAACTTACCCGTCCGCATGCTAGCATAGCGTATTAGTGTCCATTATGTCATCATAATGCTGCAGTCCGTCATCGATCTTTAATAACTGTGTAGTCAGTGACATTTAAATCCCTTAGTCGACTCTTACGACGCCCATGGGAAGAGTTGGGGTGGTGACAAATGTATTCTTACTGCCGCTACCACGCTACTCCATTCGACCATACCTGATCATAATTACATTCCGTTTTTAAATTTTATCAACAAGCGTGTCATAATCGCGTAAAATGTGGAAGAGCGGTGCCTCCCGTACCAATACTTGGAATTTTTGTACAACCTGTTAACGGAATAGAGAATCTTGAATTATGAATTTGAACTTACGTTCATTGCCAACAAATGCTACGCGCTACGCTCGTAGCAGATCCTGTGATTTTTCCGCGTTGTAGCGAACATGGACCTCCCACAAAGAACTCCCCTCGGGAGTTCCCGCCGCAAAATGTGTTAATTTTATCCTGATCCTGACGTTACATCCGTGAACGCAGGCAAGACAGCAAGCAAGTTTACGCGATTAAAACAAATTTGTCTTTAAAATATGAGTGATAGTGATGAAAGTTTAAATCAATACATTCCATTTTTGAATACAATACAGACCAGATGATTTACTGTGACGACCTTTTCACTTAGCGCCGAAGTGGACGTTTTTAATTTCCTCGAATGACGTACGGCCTGATTGTTCCAGCCAACTGGAGTGAGTACACTTCTAAAACTTACTCTAAAATCTCGCTCTTATAAAAAACGTTTTCTGAAAACAGTCTGTAGCACTCATCACAGGAATTAAGTGAGAGTTTAGCGCTAAAACAAGATTTTTTTATTTGAATAAATTATATTTCTACTCGAAACCAGCAGATTTTTTACTTCTATTCGTCCGAATCTGTCTATAATTGGGTGGATCAACTTTTTCGTGCAATTTACTTGTTTAGTGCATAATTAATGATTGTGCAATTTGGGGCCCATGGGAACTGCATTATGTATGAATATAGGTGTATTCTTTACGCGACTATATATTCGAAAATCTCAAAAAGTAGCGATTTCTTGTTAATATACTCACTGTGACTCAGTTGACTAGCTCTTACTTTCATACAAAATTAGAAACAACTATGTCTGCTGAGTCACGGTTAAAATTAGAAGAAAATAAAATTGAAATAGTTGCAAATTTCTCCACGGAAAGAGTTGGGGTGGGGACAACTTTATTCTTATTGCCGTCACCACACGGCATAGCAACAAGGTGATGGTGAAGAATAATCTATCTATGTATCAAATATATGGTTGCTTAGTACCCATAATACAAGCCTTGTTTGAGCTTACCGCGTGAGAAAGTCAAATTCTACAAGATTGTCCCGAAATGTTTACATATTCCTAAATTAAGAACAGTGGCTGAACATTCATTTTTTACGACTGTACCTAAATAGCTTTAATGTGACTCTAGGCACTTAAAGAAAGAATCTTAGCCCTCATTAGTATTTGCTTTGTAACGTTCTGTTACATAAAGCGGAACCATAACTTAGTTACGTTCAGAGAGATCACTCTACAGTCTACAGGTTTTCGTAGCTTCATCATCATCATCATCATGTCAGCCGAAAGACGTCCACTGCTGAACATAGGCCTCCACCAAAGATTGCCACAATGACCGGTCCTGTGCCACCCGCATCGCTTCCTTCACCAGGTCATCAGTCCCCCATGTGGGGGCCTACCCACGCTGCACCTTCGTAGCATATTGAAGCCCAAAAACCTTATGAAGAATCGAAGTCATAAATAACTGGGTATTCAATGAAAAAAGGTCGAGTATTTTCACTGCTGCCTTATTTTTGTTAACTAATGTTAAAAAATAGGTAAGTTATTGCATGTGACTGTACAAAAATATAAATAAACCGAATGTAGTTACCCAAAAAGGAACCAATCCGTTATAAAGATTGACTTGTTTGTTTTGATTTAGGGTATTACTTAGAATGGAAGATTCACGTGGGTTTGATCCCTTTTGCATAACTACGTCCAACCATTCTCACAAATTCAAACCAGTGACAGACATGTGTGACATATAGACCAAAGAATTAAATGAATGACATATATCATTGTGCTTAGACGGCCCTGCTTTCCCAATCTACACGTTGTTATAGGAGGGCCGCGGACGAATAGATTGAATAAGTGACAGAAAGTATCTATGTGTGGATGTCAAAATGACAGTAGATATATCTAGCGAGTGAATCGTGGTTCGTGGTGATCGCGGCGACAAGCCGACGCTAATGTAGGTGATCCCGAAGTATGCTCTCGTAAGCACTATTTTGCCCATATTACAGTAGATGTATCTACTGTCATTTTGACATCCACACGTAGACACTTTCTGTCACTAGATCCATTCGTGCCAGCTTTGGTGAATCGACCTATAATAACTGTGAACTCTTTTGTACTGTTTTATCTGCGGTCTTGGCACCGGCTCGGGCGTATCTAAGTAGTTTGGCTGTTGCCACTAAAGGCCTTGTTTTGAGGCAAGCGAAACTGGATTATGCATGATAAACAAATACTTAACATCATCATCATCAAATCATCAGCCTATCTCAGTCGACTGCTGGACGTAGGCCTCTCCTATTAACTATGCGTATAGACACATTAGGGAGGTAAATGTCCATAATCATTTCAAGCCGCAAGCATTTTCGCAATAATGTGTCCCCTATGATGACGCTGCTGCCCATCATCAATATTCTATCAAAGAATGAGTGACACTTCAATCCCTTAGTCGCATCTTACGACACCTGCGGGAAGAGTTGGGGTGGTGATAAATGCATTCTTACTGCCTCTGGCCAAAACGTGAAAATACAAGTACAAAATTAACAGTCTTCTCCTGCGCCACATTTTATACAATAACGTTCTTAATATTATAATACTTGTAGAGGCTTACACACATGTTGTCTTAGAAAAAGTGTCGTATGACCTCGGAGCTTAATTAACTAAGAGCAAAGGTAGGTTGTAACATGATACATAGTTACTTAGGGTGCCTTTTCACTAAAGATGTCTGCCCTTCTAAGAATAAGTGCGATACATAGTTTATTATCGATTTCAGAAATGGTGGAGGATTCTCAATTCGACGGTTTTTTTTTGTATGTATTAAATTATTTAATCTTTATTGCACAAATAAAATAGTACAAAGGGCGGACTTAATGCCAGAGGGCATTCTCTACCAGTCAACCATCAGGCCAAACAGAAAAAAAGCTGTGCGGTGTGTGTATGGTGGTGTTAAAAAGGTGTGGTGTATGTTTACTAATATCTCCGAGAATCGTAAACCGATTGTATTTTTTTTTAATCTGTTGGGTATAACCTCTAGATGGTCCTGTGCGCACCAAGTTGGAGTCTGATAATGGGATCTATGAAAAATCGATAATTATATATTCATTTGGTGATAATTAATATTAATTACATTTTCAATTGGCTGGAAACTCTATTTGTAGGATGTCTAATAAAGTTAAGTAATTTATAAGTTTTTTAGTCATTGCCAAAGTGGAGGAAAGGTAGAAAAGCAGCTCCTGGAAAACGCCGGGATAATGCTAGGTAGAAGAAGCTTAGTTGAACCCGTTTCTACTATCGCTAAACAGGTGGGTCGTGTAGCAAGAGTGAACAGGGTACTAGGGACGGTCGTATTGAGCAACTTCTACTATGGAGACAACCATGAAATCGCGAAAAAAAAACACTCCTAAGTGGTTTTCTTCTACGTCAGTATAAAAGAGTGTTCAATGAAAGGAGATTTTTATCGCGATATCTTTGTTATCTCCGTAGTGAACGTTACCCAGCGTGATCGTCTCTAATTTCCTGTTGACTCCAGCTCCACGATATGTCACCCTGTATAATGTATATTGCATACCAAAAAACATGATTCAATAGATGTGAAGCAGAGCGCAGAGCACATCTTCAATGGAAAGGCACCCTAAGACGCGTTGCTTGTTTTCATAGCTTACTGGGTTAATTATAACGGAGAATCGTTCTTGTTATGGCGTTATTATTAGTTTTGTGTTATCATATCAAGGTATGAAGGGGCACTGATATCACCGCGAGCTACTAAGCTATGAACTATCGGCTATAAATACGAACAAAAGATACGCACTCCCGTGTAAATAAAAGAGACACGGCGATACTCGCCCGGCGGTGATATCTGATAGCTGTGCGAGTATCGCCGTGTCTCTTTTATTTACACGGGAGTGCGTATCTTTTGTTCGTGTTTATAGTAAGTGTGTTTTTGTGTAAATTATCCACTAACACTATAAAGTAAGATTTTATTGTATTATGGTATTAACAATTGATATGGACTTAGTCTGAAATAAATTTTTATTATTATTCCTCTTTATTTATTATGTGTCTCGGGTTAGGTGTTTTACAATATGATTATAAAAGTAAAATACAATACAACATACAAAAAAGATACAAAACGTATAAACACATTATAAAAAACCTAACCTAGAGGGCCGCCGGCAGCGGAGCGGGCCCAAGCTGCCGGTGGTTAGGGCTACAGGGAGAGGAACCGCCGGACTATGCGCGCCGTGTCCAGGATTACCGCCTTCTGCATCTGACCCTTGATCCAACCACCTAGCGAGAGCCTCTTGAGGTGTTGATCGAGGCTCTTCGCTATGAGACCATTCGCAGAAACAACTATCGGCACAATGATCGCCGAATCAACGTCCCACATGTCGGTTACCTCGTGAGCCAAGTCAAGGTACTTACTGGCTTTGTCCTTCTCGGCCTTCACGAGGTTCTCGTCATGGGGGACGGTGATGTCGATGAGCATTGCCCGGCGTTGCGATCGATCTATCAGCACGATATCAGGCTTATTGGCTACAATAGTCCTGTCCGTGATGATATCGATATCGATGAGATCGATCCCAATAGAGCGTGGCACGACCATTTTCGAGAACTGCCGCAGGTGTGTACTTATAGTAAGGCACTTCGAAGCCCACGAGGCCGTATTGAAGAGCAAGCTGCTGGTGTATAATCCTGGCTACGAGGTTGTGTCTGTGCAAGTACTCGGTGTTAACAATCTGAGAACAACCGGAAATAATATGCCTGAGTGACTCACCGGGACGGCGGCATGCCCGACAAATGTCGACCGTACCGTCCTTCAGGATATATTTCCGGTAGTTATTCGTCATGACAACCTCGTCAGCAATTGCACAGGCAAAACCCTCGGTTTCTCCGAAGAGGTCCCCGAATCGTAGCCAGTTCACCGACGCGAGCAGATCTACGTCAGGTCCCGTTATTATTATTATTATTATAGTCCATAGTTCATAGCTTAGTAGCTCGCGGTGAGACCAGTGCCATAACAAGTAAATAAATGCTATGTCCTTTGTTTGTACCTATTTTGTTAGTGCCACACTGCCACTTATCGGAAGATCTCAATATCTTTGTAATTGTCAAAATATTTATTCCTTAGTGGTTAGTTAGTATGGTTTATGCCATTTTAAGACCCTCAACACAAAATTTAAATGAGATGTATAACACCAGGTTGATTTAGTGACGTTGCCTACGAAGCTGGAGGTTCTGGGTTCGAATCCCAGCGAGGGCATTATTTGTGTATTTATTTATCACAAATATTTGTTCCTTGGTCATAGTTGTATATAAGTATCTACCTATAGGTATATCGTCACTTGGTAACCACATCACAAGCCTTATCACTTTCCTTGCGGACGAGTGCTACGCGCTACGCTCGTAGCCGATCCCGTGATTTTTCCGCTTTGTAGCAAAAATGGACCTCCCACAGAGAACTCCCCTCGGGAGTTCCCCGCGCTCAAAGTGTTAATTAACCGCGGGACTTAGGTCGATTTGTGTAAGATGTCCACCATGATATTTATGTATCTATTATGTCCCGTGATATGGATTATTTATTGACAAAAGTTGTACAGTTACCATCACAAATATCGGCGCGCTATGGTGCTCAAAAATATCTGAACAACAACTTTAACGCCATGACAGAGGTCGTGTCAAATATTTGTGAGACGCTTGTCGCATCGATATAGGGTGAATCAACCATTTTCTGTCTGTTAGTGCCATGATTACGATCACCTGAGTCACACTGGTTTTATACAAAATCATGATACTTAAATTATACATACATGCATAATATAAGCCGTTCCTTAATGGGCCATCTACATACATGGACGACACGCATGTTTGCCTAAATTAAATAGCATATCTTTGCATAAAACCAGCGTGACTCAGGCGATCGTAAGGCAATAAAAAACAGAAAAAAGTTGATTCGTCCATCCAATAGCAACAGTATATTTTTGTAAACATGATGGTTGTCACTCATTTAATTGACAGATTCAAGTGCTGAAGTATAAAAAATATTAATTAGCATTAATAATTTAGACTATTAGTACGTATTTTATTGCGTGCTTGGTTAGCATAACAATGTTAATACTTAATTATGAATAAAGTGTGCCTACTCCATTACAGAACTTTAGCAAATTTGAAACAAATAAGATAATAACTACTATAAGATAAAATATTACGTTACATCTGCACTACTTAATTAGCTATTATCATTAACATAGATCTATTATGTACAGATAGTTAACTGCCATTATGATAATGCAGGTTTTTCTTTTATTTTCGTTAAATTAGGTAGGTTACTAGAAGTTGTCTGTTATACCGTGTGTAAGACGTCCACTGCTGAACATAGGCCTCCCCTCTGGACCTCCACATATACCGGTTAGATGCGACCTGCATCCAGCGTGTCCCAATCTAATACGGGCGATTAATTAAGCCAGGCATGGGATTCATTAGTGTATTCATGGATTACGAGGTTTTTTTTGAAGTCACACTTAATTATAACCCCACAGATTTGTTTTATGATTTCCGAAACAGTCATGTAGTTAAGAACATAATATTATGTCAATATTGATATGGCAGTTATGTCATCTGCTTTTGAAATTAGCTGTCAACGAGCGTTTAACTTGCGTGTGTTGCTCTACATTACGCGCCGAATTATTTTGTATGGATAATTTTGATGCTTTAATTTTAAGTAAATGTTATCTAAATGTACTTATTATGTCCTAAACGAACACCCGTTAAGAGCTTCGCCCGTATTAGACTTACATCCTGTATACCTACTTGTATACGCTTATGTTAATCTCGAAAAAAAAATACTTTAAATAATATACCTATTAAGGTACTTAAATTAAAAGGTAAGTGTGAGAGAACCTTAAGAATAATATAAAAGTTAATGCTAGGTGACTGGCGATATATGTGCAAATACGTAATAATTATTAGGATGCAATATACTTGTTCAGTCATCAGACATTTTTTATAACGGTAGTAAGAGTTAATAGACACTAGTTTCTTAGAAAAATTATATATTTGACCTGAATACTTTTCTCATGAAATGATATTTAATGTACAACACTGAGTATATCGTCATTCGTCGTCGCCAGTTTGGCAAACTACATTTCAAGTAGGTACTTATAAAAGATATTCCAACTGATAAATTACTAGTGATTTTGGATAAAAAACCAAGACATCAACGGTGAAAATTATACTAACATTGACTTTAGTATGTACTTACGTAGATACGTCGTATGGACTTAAGGCTACTACTACGTAATTTATAGATTAAATAATAATGTAAAATAAAATATTTTGGTACATCAGCTGTTCCAGGCAGTTAGTACCTACATCAAAAAAAGAATACAGTGATTTTAGCGCTATCTACAAAAATGATTAACGTTACATGAACGTTAATCGTCTGTGTATAATTTAATCTATGGTGCAACGTAATACCATCCATTAAGCACCGTTTGTTATTCCTTGCTCATTTACAAGGACTGAGGAAATTATTACTACATTGTAGTTTCATTGTATCCTTTTTAGGGTTCCGTAGCCAAAATGGCAAAAACGAAACCCTTATAGTTTCGCCATGTCCGTCTGTCCGTCTGTCTGTAGCATAGCTCAGCGGCCGTTAATACTAGACATCTGCAATTTGGTACAGGTCTACATATTAATCATATTCACAAAGCGATAGAATAAAAACTAGAAAAAAATATTTTTTTCGGGTAGCTCCCCAACTGGTGAATCAGGGATGATTTATAATAATTGCTGTCATCATATAGCGTGGGATATCATTGAATAGGTATCTTAAAAAGAATAAGAGTCTTAAAAGAAAATCTTCTTCCAATGTCAATATTTTCGAAGATGATCGCTCCAAAAGAAAAAAAATTGTGATCCCCCTTCCCCCTCTAACTTTTGATCAGTAGGTCCAAAAATATGAAAAACATCATGAATAGGGGCTTATATTATAGAATACCTTAAAATAAAACTATTTCGAACATAATCGGCCAAATCGTTTTTTGAATTAGTATTAACTACGGAACCATACACTGAGCATGGCCCGACATGCTCTTGGCCGGTTTTTTTATTCATTATTTATCAATACGCTTTTGCATCAGGGCTGTGTTCAGGTAAATCTGATCTTAAAATGTATGAGTAAACTTAAAATTCTCCGTGACTTTTATTTTATAACCATTGATGCTGAAATATTTATGCGAAATTTTTTTAGGCAGTATCATAGTCAATAAGTATTAGGTCAAAAAAACCTATTAAATTGGCGTTTTTTGTCATAGACTTTAGTTGGTCCCTAATTTTATTATCTGCGTCGATTTCAATTTAAAAAAAGTCAATGCAATTATTCGATTTGTTGAGGGAATAAATATGATTTCTTTGTATTTATTGTATCATAAAACTTTTATTATGCGAATGAAATTCTAATGCAATTTTTACGCTTTTATAACACAGGTAATGATTTTATTTCTTACTAAAACGCGAAAATAAAAGTAATTAGAATATTCTATTCCTCATAGATTATTATTTACTATAGGTTTAGTTAACATAAATGAAAGTTACGAGCGACTGAATGAGTCATAAACTAGAGTTAAATAGTTATTTATTATACAAGGGGGCAAAGTTGTTGTTTAACTGTCGTGCCAATATTGAGACCTGAGCTAGCGAAAGATTCCAAAATTGAGCCACGAGCGTAGCGAGTGGTTCAAAAACTGGAATCTTGAGCATTGCGAAGGTCTCAAGGCACGAGAGTTGAACAAACTTTGCCGCCAAGTGTAATACAACTTTTTTCCCCTCACTATCGCGAGGAAATATGATTACAAATCTCATCCAAATGTAAATTAACTTTAAGAAACTATTGAAAACTCAATGTCGAAACGTATCGTAGAATAGAGTTACTTATGGAATTTAAATATTGCCAATGGCTTACAAAGTCACATGAGAAACGACCAATTTAACATGTGAGCTCCGATTGCGCATGTTTACTACGGTCATACAGATCCACTTATACTAGACAGTAGGGGGCTATAGGAATTAGAGAAATGTCAAATTACTTTATTCACAAGTGTGTAAAAAGCGTTTTTACCCGCTCGTATTAAAGGATAAACGAGCGCTTTACGAGCTAGTGAGGGGAAAACTAACTTCTGACATATCCTTCATATCAGTGGTAATTATGTGTTATTATTACTGTAGAACAAGGAATTAGTATTTATTGCAAGAATCAATATGGATATTTCTTTACATAAGTTTTCTATTCTAACTTATTAGTAATTGGGTCAAAATTCTATTTGTTGTCTTACATACCACTTTGTCATGCTTTCAGTTCCTGTTTTGACTCAGTAGGTATATTAAAGAAATCGGTGTACTTGTATTTCTTTTTCGCTCTAGATTTTATTCCATACACCAGAAATTGAAATCTAAACATCACCTCATACAAAAATCACCACTGCGTCACGTTTTTAGGGACACAAAATAAGATAACGAAAAGATTTTTGACCCAATTGTTAGATTAATGTTAGCTCTGCCTTTTCCGCACGGTTTTATAAATGAACAGGGTTTGACATTACAAAAAATAAGTATAGGTACTGTTCGTCAGTAAAAAAAAAAAACAAAAAAAATGTAATCGCGTACTTTTACATACATTTTAGTTAAATTAAAAATATTGATATTTATTAGTTAAATACCAAAATTACAAATAATTTGATACAAATAGGTAGTTAAAAACTTGACAACTTTAATACATCTGTGAACATGTTTCACGATATGTTTCAGAGACGCAAAATACTATGGAGAATCAGCCATATTTTTTGTTGTTTTTATAATGTAGGTAGTCATGAATAAAAAAGCTAATCAATATATTAACGTTTCATATTATTTATACATCTTTTCTTAGCTCTTCTTCTTGTGATACTAGATATATCGGTTTCAAATATCTTAACGGATATGTACATTTTGGTTTTCTCCAATGGCTAAGTGTGCGAGGAATTCGCCAGATCTGTCGCGAGTTGCAAATATAAAATGTATTTGTACATTCCATTTACTTAATATTTACTTACTCGTATTTGCATTTAATTTTTTTTTTTGCAATACACAGTTCCGCTTAACCTAAGCTATATCTAAGATTGGCCCTTGTGGCATTGTACCGAGGATGCTGGCGGCATTTCCTCGTTGTATCGCTATACTGATGCGTTGTGCGAGGAAATTCCGCTTAGTGCAAATTTAATTTTGCAGATTGTGTTGTAAAAAAAAAACAATAAAATACCGGAAAGGCCAAAATCATTATAAAATGGAAACGAGTTTATATAAACAAATGATCCTTATAAATTAATTACTTTTGAGATTCAACCTCATGCCGAAACATCAAAATATTTGAACACTGACATTTAAACAAGGTATTTAACTGGCAGAGCTTAATTAAAAAGTATAATTGAAAAACATTTCCGTGGATCATTTATTTTGACAGGCTTTTCGTGTTTATTTTATAACCATTGGCTTTATACCCCTGAAACAATACCACATGCAATATAAAATTTCACTGCACGGAAAAGTATTTTAAAAGGCTTTATTGGAAGAGTTGAATCGCTATCGAAGTCTCGCAGTTACAGTAAGGATTTAGACCTCAGAATTTGAATGGAAGCACTTTTCGAATTTGTGTAGAGGAACTAAAGTTCAAATTATTTCACCATATCGTCTGCTGACAAGCAAAACTCACTATAAAAACTGTCACTACTCTTAGCAGCAACCTCGTATGTGAGTATTAAATCAGAACTGAAATACGAGTTTTACTTCAAGTAGGTATTTGTTACTTAGTGAGTTTTGATTGTCAACCGACGATATATACATTTGAAGTGGTACCTACATGTTAAAGTTACAGTGGCCGAAATTGCACACATATAGGTATTTTCCGACAGTATCTACTGTAATCATAAATTAAACAAATATAATGTATATTTTCTTTATGCCGTGATAGAAAATCAGAAGTTGTGATTAGAAAGTAATTAAATTGCAGCTTGATTTTTAAAGCGGACATTATTAATTGTACAACAACGGGCTCAACTCTTGATCTAAATAGATTAAGTAATATTAAAAATACTAACTTAAAACCGCTCCCATACATTTAGTATGACGACTTACAGCCTTAAAGAAATTCGAGTGTCGTAAGAGATAAAACTGTTAGAGATTCGTTATTCGTACGAATACATTGTAATAAAATAATAATACTACCGTTTATAAAATAATAAATATTCGTATTAAACTGTTAAATACTAAATGTATGGAACGCTTGCTGGAAGGAATAAATATACTAAATGTATGGAAAGGGTTGAAGTTAATATTTGAGATATTTCTGATTTTATTTCAAAAAACTAATTAGTGTAATTTTACTTGTTGGGTAACGTGCTTACGATATATTAGGTGGAAGTTTTCTGATATCTGTCAAATTTACGGAATTATAGTCTGGCCACACTTAACGATTACAAAGATTCAAAGATTCAAAGATTCAAAGAATTTATTTGTTCAGAATACAGTTCTTGAGTTGTTACAATAATGTTGTCCAGTGTATTCAGCCTGCATGCAGACGTACAAACATATGAGGGAGCCATGCGGTTTAAAATTATAACTAAATTAATGTTAATTATTAATAATATTATGTAAATTTTAAAATGTGTGCAATAATTCAATAATAAAAATAAAAAATAAATAAAAAATATGTAAAAATGTCAACGTAAACCTATAACTTTAAAATTAAAATATAAAAATAAAAACAAAAATTAAATTAAATTAAATTCGATAACACATTTCAAAATTCGGATGTCAACTTATATCTAACACATTAAATTAAAAGTTTAAAGTCTGATGTCAACTTAAATTTAAATATTGCGAAACACTATAAAAACATCGGTCTAATAGCCAGGAATTCAATTTATTCTTAAAACTATTGCCCCGTAGTACCTTCTACACCCTGTATTCCCGCAATTTTTAAAATGTTCTGCAACGTGTACATTGCTACGTGTAACACTAAGCAAATAATTGTCTTTTATTAGTCCTTCCAAAGTATGATCATTTTATATCCACGTTACTAAAGAGAATTCACGCCGAGCCATAAAACTTTTCCAGTAAAACCTCGGTAATATCGCCCTATTTATTTTTATTTTTAATTTCCCTCGCAGCAAGCTATGGCTTAACGCGTTATGAAGGCTGTGAAAGTGCACCGATGCAATTAATATTTTCATTGCATTTTACAGTGGAAATAGAGATGCGGTTTTGTTTTGCCGGCATAGGATTCTACGGTCAACAGTTGGTTTACGCTGCGTGATTTTTAAACTAAAGACAGATTTTTGCTCTTGTATTGAAGTATCATCATCAGCCTATGATAATCCACTGCTGGACGTAGGCCTCTCCTATTAACTATGCGTATAGCAGCATTAGGAGGTAAATGCCCATAATCGCCACGCTGGGCAAGCGGATTGGCGATCGCAGTAATGTGTCCACTATGATGACGCTGCAGCAGTGTTATTCACTAAGAAATCCGCCTTGTTAACAACGCTGTGTCAGCGCTGCGGCAGCGTCGAGCCTAAAAATGGTATTCACTAATCTGCCGTCCTTTGTCTAAAACCTATCTAACCCACAAATTGTAGTTTTGAGTTATGAGCAAAAAACTTAAAAGTAAATATTTCTAGAAAATCTTAAGATTTATTCCGAACTTCTGTTATAAAAAAATTAAAACTAAATTCAGGCTTACATTGTATGTGCACCATTTTAAAAACGAATGTAATATTTATGAGAAATTACCGTTTTTGTGTTTTAGTGTTGCAAAGAATTACAAAAATGCAAGCGATTTTACCTTTAAAACCCCGTTAAGTATACCTTTGCCGTTTTATAGCGTTGCATAATTACCAGTTCATATCTAAATAACGGCTAAGTACTTAACGTGTTTATAGTATTGTTTTTATACTTTGCAGAATACGCAATGCATAGCTTAATAACGACTAAGTCACTTTAAGAGTTTATAGTACTTTATGTGTAGGATTACTAGTTAAAAAAAGAATGATATAAACACGCTACTGGACTTTAGCTGTTTTTTAACTATGAAATAACTGTGAAAATCATAGCTAGTTGTATGAATTACTAAGCATAAAACACGTTACATGACAGATCATTTCCGATAACTAGGTTATAATCTTGTAATGTTATCCAAATGGTTTATTTATTGTTATAGCAAGTCCTCGTTAACCTACACTTTACAAGTAACAATTAAAGGGATTTAATACCTATTTAAAATAAATGAAACAAGACTGTGTATGATAAATCTTTTTAATTCAAATGCGAAACAAAACGAAAAATCAGCCTACATTTTTTTATAATTAGAAAACAAAAAACAAAATTACTTCTAGTTCATAAGAATAAACAAAAATACAATTTTTTGTGAAAACTTATTTAGTCTTATTAAGTAACATCAGAATTATCGAATTAATAGATTGCATACCGAGGACAGTAAAGTTATATTAATTACAGACCTTGGTCGGAAAAAGTATAAAATCACTTGTTTGTCTACCTTAACTTCACTTTCGCCCACTTACTTTACAGAAGGGCTAGTATAAATATAAGCTTATTGTAACATTCACTTTACTGTAGTTAACGTATCGACGGGTCAAATTATGACTGTCGTTTACATAGACCGTACGTCTACTATCATATTTTCACCCTTCGATATGTTGACAATAAAGTAAAGTAACTGTCAAATACAACAGATTTAAATGTATACTAGCCCTTCTGGCTTAGATATGTATCTAGCTACCTACTAGTCATTACCCGTAACAAAACAATTTATAAAACTTATTTATTATTTCTTCCTTAATTAACAAACGAGATCAATTATAAAACTTCAATACTTAATTATTATCATCTTCAAATCGTCTACCATGCCCGACATTGCCTATTATATGTTATGGATGATGGAAAGTAGGATATTTCTTACGTCTACAGAGTTACTCTAGTTCTATTTTTTTGCATTATAATATATTTTAACGCTGCATTGAAGGTTGTCTTTCTTCATTTTGATTACAGCAGGAGTCTATCATACATTGGATTCTCGAGCTTATTAAATGCCTGAAATTAAAGACAATAATAAATATTTGCCTATAAAATAAAGCGTGATGGCAAAAATTGACGTTTTAAGAATAAGTTTAGAAAGTAGTCTGATTAAGTTGTAAAGGCAGCGGGCTTTTCTATAGCCTCATACGGTAAGTGAAAGTCACGGTGTTCACCCTTACCTCTGCCGAAACCTTTATAATATTACATGTAGTTCAACTTACATAGGTTGCTTTGTTTGTATTGCGGCGTTTTACGAGTATTACAGGATTTCCTTTAATACCTAACATATTTCTATAGATATTAGGATATTAGGTAACAGTAACAGTCAGGTACAACAATACCTTCAGCGAAAAACTACAATAAAGGGTGTAGCAGGGTAGCCTTGGAAAAAATGCCCCCAGAGGTTTTGGTTTCAAACTATAGTCAAACGATGACTTTTAAAGAGGTAACACCATGCACAAATTTTGGACCCCTCTTACCCACACACACCCCAATAGGCCAATACCCAATAACTGTGAAAGTGTTTTATTTTTTTTCTTCTAAACTATGTTAGTGACGGTTTCTATATTTTGCACTACGGCCTAAAGGTATTATTAAAAAAGACAGCCGTTTAGGACTTCATACAAATACAAATAGTTTATTGTTTGAATGTGAGTAGGTAATAAATATATTCATAAAAAAATCAACCTGTATAACGAGTTTGGCTAGAGGTACAATCACCATTTCTTTTTTATATGTGTCTACATCTTATCTAGATAATTTGCAACTTTCATGTGCCTAATTAGTCTAGGTGCGTCAATGCGAGAATTTTTTTTTTAATACTGTGGTGCCTACTACGGCCTCACAATATTATGATGAAAGACTTTCGTCTTCATTATTAAATATTACACAAAATGGTAGTATCAATAAGCACTGATGAGTTTAATTTATAATTATTTAGCACCACCTTTTCAAATTGAAATTCCTTGTCGCTGGCGGTTGCTTATTTTTTACTTATAATATTGTAAAACCGTAGTAGGCACCATAGTATTTCAAAAAAATGTTTCGCTATGATCCACCTAGACTAGGCACATGAAATGCATATTATCTAGATAAGATGTAGACACATATAAAAAAAAATGGTGATTGTACCTACCTCTAGCCAAACTTGTTATACCTGTATAACAAGTTTGACTAGAGGTAGGTACAAAATTAAAGTATTTTTTTTTACTGTTTTTTTAATGTGTATGAAGTCCAAGAAGGCTGTCTTTTTTTGATAATAACTTTAGGCCATATTATTATATTTGCAAAATTTGGAAACCATCACTAACATAGTTTAGGAGAAAAAAAATAAAACAGTTTTTCAGTTATTGGGGTTTTCGCTGGTTAGTGGGGGTAAGAGGGGGTCCAAAATTTGTGCATGGTGTTGCCACTTTAAAAGTAATTGTTTGGCTATAGTTTCAAACCAAAACCTCTGGGGGCACTTTTTCCAAGGCTATCCTGCTACACCCTTTAAATGAAAAAGTTGAACATCTAACTAAAATATTAAAGCTCATCAAAAATGTATTTATGTTTGGTTGACAACCAATAAACATTATATTGTCAATAAATATTATAATTATAGTCTTAAATAATATGCAGAATAACTACTGTACACATAACTTTAATATATTACACACTTACCGTCGCGTTCCAGACATTTTGCGGTGATAAACATGCAGCCGTCACTGATAACTATTCGACTACGGAACTCACTCCCTATTGAATTAAGACGTGCCGAATCGATTGCATCCTTCAAAACATTACTTAAGAAACACTATCTGTCACTTCCTTCTTTCACTTCACTTCACTTCGTCAGCCTATCTCGGTCCACTGCTGGACGTAGGCCTCTCCTATTAACTATACTATGCGTATAGACGCATTAGGAGGTAAATGCCCATAATCGCCACGCTGGGCAAACGGATTGGCGATCGCAGTAATGTGTCCACTATGATGACGCTGCTGCCCATCATCAATCTTGTATCAAAGTATGGTCAGTGACACTTTAATCCCTTAGTCGACTCTTACGACACCCGCGGGAAGAGTTGGGGTGGTGACAAATGTATTCTTACTGCCGTCACCACTCGGTCACTTCCTTAGTTTTGAATTATTTATTTATTTTATTTATTTTCTCCTTTCATTCCAATTGACTTAAACTAATTATTTCTCATAGTTTCACTATGTGATGTGATGTATCTGTATTTTTATAAAATGTAAATGTATTTCTATGTGTATCTATTTATATATATATATATATAATATATATACATATTTATGTATTTGTATTTTGTGTTTATTTTCCCCTCACTAGCTCGTAAAGCGCTCGTTTATCCTTTAATACGAGCGGGTAAAAACGCTTTTTACACACTTGTGAATAAAGTAAATTGACATTTCTCTAATTCTTATAGCCCCCTACTGCCTAGTATAAGTGGATCTGTATGACCGTAGTAAACATGCGCAATCGGAGCTCACATGTTAAATTGGTCGTTTCTCATGTGACTTTGTAAGCCATTGGCAATATTTAAGTTCCATAAGTAACTCTATTCTACGATAGGTTTCGACATTGAGTTTTAAATAGTTTCTTTCAGTTAATTTACATTTGGATGAGATTTGTAATCATATTTCCTCGCGATAGTGAGGGGAAAAAAGTTGTATTACACTTGGCGGCAAAGTTTGTTCAACTCTCGTGCCTTGAGACCTTCGCAATGCTCAAGATTCCAGTTTTTGAACCACTCGCTACGCTCGTGGCTCAATTTTGGAATCTTTCGCTAGCTCAGGTCTCAATATTGGCACGACAGTTAAACAACAACTTTGCCCCCTTGTATAATAAATAACTATTTTACATTCCTTAGCCATCAGACCATTTTTCTCAGTTTTGCACCACCTAAATACTATCAACTTTTACTTTCTTATCTCCTCTACCCAAAGGTTGTCTGGAAGAGATCGCTCTTTAGCGACCGCCTTTTGTTTACCTCTTTCTATAACATGTACTTTTATTATTTGTTTTGTATTTGTCTTTGAGGTGCAATAAAGAGTTATTGTATTGTATAACTACACAACCTCGTGCGCGAGCGCCGCACAGTGAACTGCCGGCCACGGCGGCGGTCAGATCTGAGGGGAGGGGTTTTGCACTTTGCGGGGTATTAGCGTAGTATTGTTGATTAGCGTGTTTTTAGTCTTGTAACATTGTATTTTTTTCTGTAGTTTTCATCCGTTTAAACTAAGTCACTAGGTTTTAGTGTTGTATTTGTAGCCGAAATCGTAATTAAGTTCTTATTAATAAAAGGTTAAGGGACTTTAGCCATGTTTAAGCGTAGAAGCTGTTTTTTAATGTAGTATCAGACAATAAAAGTGCGTAACAAAAAAATAATAATAAAAGGGTAAAAGGACTTAAACGAGGATATAAACAGTTTTTGTCAAGTAACGTGTTTTTAGCTGCGTATCATGCAGTTTAATCATTAAATGAATACAACTGCTAAGTACCTTAACATTACTTATAGCTATGTAATGTAGATTTGCCATTTTATAGTATTGTAATCTATCAACTTATACTGCACTTAGCGGGGTATTTGGATTGAGTATCTCCGTGAATATAAATGATAAAAATATGATTCCAAGACCAGTCTATAGGGTTTTAATTCCTCTTTCAGAATCTTTATCCAATTGAAAACTACTATTTTGCTGCTTAGGCCGGTTTTAGGTATAGGACGGCAGTAATGCACTTTAAACGACCCTAGCGCTCGGCGACGAATGCGGCGTGAGCTGGAACTACTCTGCGTCGAGAGTTACCGCCTACGTTCGACCATGAGCTGTTCTACGTTAGTGAATACCGTTTTTCGCAGCGCTGCGCTCTACGTCGAAGTGAAGGCTGTCTCGTCGTCGAGCTCGTTGACGAACGCAGCGTCGAATGTGTGAATAAGAGAATAGCATAGCTGCCCATCATCAATTTTTATCAAAGAATGGAAAGTGACACTTCAATCCCTTAGTCCACTCTTACGACACCCGCGGGAGGAGTCGGGGTGGTGATAAATATATTCTTACTGCCGTCACTACACGGCGGTATTGAAGTTAACACAGTTTAAAGTAAAAACAATATCTTAAATCCTTGTCAACATGGCTTTCAAAAAGGCAAAAGCACTGCGACCTTACTGTCTAATTTCACTGATGAAATTAATAATTATTTACATGATAAAAAAATCGTAGTAGCTGTGTTTTTTGACTTTAATAAGGCGTTCGATACTTTAGAATCGAACACCTTGTTGAAGGCTGTAACGTATCGACATCAATTGAAGATAATTCTTTGCTTTCATTCTTTTTGTAGGCGTTCGATTTAAAATATCATGACGTCGCCGCGTACCACGTGACCTACAATTGTACGTCAGTGTTTTCATTCAGGATACTATGGAATTAAACAGAGCGGGTAGAATTTCAACCAATCAGATTCGAGCTAGTTTGTTGTTAGCCAATGGTAAAAGATGTTCAGTATGAGGTGATTCAAAGACGTCGAATGAACGAACAATTGAGTCGAGTCGTAAGGAAGTCAGTGAGTTTAGTTCGTAAGGCATATCGTGTTTAGAATTGTTCACAGATATAGCAGGCAGGCTTTACGGCAGCGGAGGCATAGGGCGAGTAACACCATTCCTGGGCGTGATTCGAAGATAGAAATGCGGTACCACCCGGCATTTGGGCGCACAAAGGATGCACCACATGGATATGGTACGTCGCCTCTGGCATACTTTATATTTATAGGAATTGCTTTGTGATTTGTAGAATAATAGGTGCATCGAATCATACGGGATTCCAGCGATATGTTAGAAAGTGGGTAGATTCAGATTCTGTTGAAAATTAAATGGATACGTTGTTCTTTGCAGATGGGCGTGCCCGAATATCTAGTTTCTATTATGCGTGTTCAATTGTGCTAATCGTGTTTATTCATAGTCTAAATATTGAATAGTTATTATTCCGACATACTTTCGACAATGCTTTATAGAATTACTAAGTGGTAACGAATCGTACTGGTTGATTAATGACTACTATAAGTTTACGGCAAACCGACACAAGGGCAAACGTAAGTTATTTAATATTAATTTAATGAATTCGTTTTAGCTTGTAGTTGGGGTCCGGCTTGTGTGGGGGTGTCTGCATACAGGGCCCGTGTCTGGATGGTTTTCATGCAGATTGGATCTTAAATTGCAATCTATGACAGGAATATAATGATAAATCATTGCTTGTGGTCGTGCGTGTGTCCGGTTGATTTAATTTACTTAACTTGCTTTATAATGTTCAGCGTAACGGCAATACGAAGATAATCGAGTGACATTTTAATAACGTAACATGTTTATCTAAATATTTTCTGTATTAATTATTAGGTTGCTGTATTCTTTGGTCGACAGTAGTAGACCAGTGGAGCGCGCAGCATTGGTTCATGTAGGTTGTATAGATGCGCCACGTGTTAACACGTTCAATGCCCTTCTTTTGACCTCTTTACAAGGTGTAGTTAGTTACGAGTTAAGCCTGTTGCGTCAGTGTTAAAATATGATACTTACAAAGTGAATAATTAAATAAACTGTTTTATAATGGTGTTTTATAAATACTTTAATTCATTAATATTTGATTATTAAATATAGTGTTTCCCTTAAATTTGATTTGAATTCAGTGCCATTCTACTCCGCTGTGAGCTTGTGGTATTATTTTAGCACACTATTATATTTAATACGTTCACTGCGGTTGGGGGTTGGGGGTCTTTCGATCCCTTACAAAGTATGGTTAGTTGTGAACAAAGGTAATTGCCGCAGCGAAGGTGTTAGGATGGCTGCTTTCCGTATTAGATTATAGCTCTCATCATATTTTACAGTGTATAAATGTTGGTAGGTAACTAAATAAATATTTCTCATTTCCGGTTCATGTCCATCGGCGAGAGGCCATATCATCCAGGGATGAAGGGTGTGGAAATGCGGAGTCGACACTACGGGAACTGCTTAGTACCTGCAGTTACATCAGCATCTAATACTTCGTCGGTCGCAAGTGATGCTCAAAGGCGTCAGCCATTTTGTCTTGACAGGACTCCGTTGAACTGGTGTGTTGCTTCTGGTTTATTTAATAGACAGGAAAATCTACCCTCCAAATTAAGTGTGTGCCATGTTGAAAAATAATTCTAAACTTAAATATATTATATTAATGTTATGGAGAGCGGGCTAGGATCTATTTTAATTGAATACCACTATTTGATGATTTATTGGTTAATTATTTAGAGTTTATACTTTATTGGAATAATTACCGATTAAACAGAATATTTCATGGGCAATAATTGCTTGATTAGTTTTAGTATTTGAATTACGCTTTTAGTATTCTTCTATTATTCCATTCAATTATAATCCGCAATCAAAATTATTAACTTCTTATGAATACCTCTTATAAACATGATCTTTTCTACTTTCCGGTGTTTCGTGCGTACGAGAGAGAAGGCGCCATGTACAGACGACATCACGACACCGCTACACGCGTGCTTCGTGTTGGGTCGGCCCTGATACTCCATTCATAAGGGTGCCATATACAGCGTCTGCATCTCGGCGTCACTGCTCGCGTGCTACGTGTTGGGTCTACACTGTTATTCCATACATTATTATCGTCCATTCGAGCGGATATACGTTTCATTTAGAATTAAGGGTATTACAGATTTAACATCTACCGTACGACATATAACTGCAGTTGATATTTTAGTTGTCAATCGTGATTGAGAATCTAATATAACACATAATTATATTGCTGTTTACAAGTTCTAGATTGACAACGCACTGCTATTTAATATCTTATATTTAATGTCATAAATATTGGGGCTATGATCAGTGCATCCATTTACTTGATTTATCTAGACGCGGCTCTTTGCTAATGAATCACGCAGTAATTGAAGTCACTAAGTAGAAATAGTTGATCCATCAATAGTATATTAGAAACTATGAATGCGTGATTCATTATAATGATTATAAACTGTATATCACGTGTGCGTTATGGATTTGAGGCTCTTATAAAATGATCCAGATTTTAATATTTTAAACTTATTCTAAACATTTAAGTATATATTACCCTGCTGTCAATTAAAGCATGATTTGAGCTACTTACATCATAAAACGGAACGTATAAATTCACAGAATTGATTTAAATGCTAAAATTATTATTTTGAATTGGAATTGACCGCGTTTAACAATAAAGTTGTAATTAATGGAATTGGGCTTACGTATCTTTGATAATGTGATTTCGTTTAGTTGAGAGATGTGGTTCTAGTAACTATTATGGAAATATTAATATTAAATTTAGTTAAAACTC
>JALPQI010006116.1:0-71526 GCA_025490895.1 Thaumatotibia leucotreta
CTTATGAAACGGTTCATTTTCAACAGTGGGCTAACATCATAACGTTACACCAACCATACATAAAAATGATTCATTATTCATAGTAAACTTACGCGTAACCTGCCAATATGTTCATCAAGGAGGACTTCCCAGCGCCCGATGGGCCGAGGATGCACGTCAGTTCTCCTGAACGAAACTCTCCCGATACATTGTGCAGAATTGTGTTTTCTCCTGAAAATAAGCATTGTTCATTACAGATATAAATCAAGCCTATGGCTAAACGTAGCAGAGTGTATCAATAATATACGCAATAGCAGAATAGCTACGCCAAAAACAATGTGCTTGTACGCATAATAATATAGCGGAGAGAAACAAAACAGTGCGATATATTATAATATTTTATGCAACTCTTGTTTAAGAGAGGTCAAAAAAGATGAGGTTAAGGCGAAGCCGAAAATTGTTATTAAAGACGCCACGAGCATTTTTTGACTCCGTTAAAAAATGTTGCATACAATACTTTTTCTACGACCACACATTTGTTTTTAAATAAAATTGTAAATTTGAGAAATAATCTTAGTCAAACCCAATTTTATTAATCATCAAGGTCGGGTGGGAGACGTCAAAGTTAAAAAAGAAAGCTCTTCTATAGTTTACTGTTCGTCATATTTTTTTTTAAATTAGGTTGGCAGCCATGTGTTTCATCAAAGGTGTGTTGACGACCATGTAAGTGACAAATAAAAATACGGGAGTAGAAAATATTGATAAATAATGACGTTTTTTGACAATTATTTTTATATTGTAGTTAATAATTGTACGTGCTATTACATGTTCACATCACTGTTGCATGTAAAAAAGCATTCGATAGTTTATGAGTAGCAGAAGAATACCTGTCTCTCGAGTAATTGATGTTTTTTTATGATGATGGACATTTATTTGAATACGAACTAGATGTTTTTTTCATATTGTTACTTTCTTGACAGAATATGCTATCGATTTTATAATCAATACCGTAAATTTTAGAGAGCTGGTAAATTACGCAATTAATGATGTCATTACACAACTTCACGTGGTGTGATTTATAAATCATTGAATTAAAACGTGGGTATTGGTGATTTTGTCGATAAAATTCATCGCAGTATTTATGAATCACAAATACTAATAATGAATTATAACAAGAGGTTATATTAATAAGATTAACGGTTTCGCTAAGTGTCTCATCCAAGATAGAAGTGCAAACGACCGTAAAGCACAAGGAGGCATCACGACTAATATCATTTACTTAGTTCAATAGCGATGAGTGATATTCGTCAACTCGTTCCTCATGTATTATTGATTTTTCTAGGTTTGGCAACTTATTTATCGATAAAATACATTACTGCAAAGTCAGGTAGTCAGGGGTTTCCGGCTAACTAGTCATGCCAATGAATATGAATATGGTGCCTACTAGCCCTTTTCATGGGGGTGAGAAGGTAGGGTTCCTGGTAGGGTTAGTCTGTGTAATGGTTTTGTCAAACATATATGCAATGAAATAAGTATACACACCATTGGACAAAACCTATTTTATGTCCTGGTAACCGAAGGCAAAAAAGAATATAGTCAAATAAATGAACAGGTATTGAACGGATAAGTCCATATAAAAAGTCCAAAAAAATATTATTTCCTGGCCTAGGCTTTCTATCTTATACGAAATGCCCTAACAGTACTCTCGAGTTGTTCCACCCGAAATGTGATACTTTGAAGCCTATCTATCGCACACAAAGACGACATTTCATTGCACGTCATCTAAAGTATTTTCGCTATCAACTAAATTCGAAAGGCGCTCTACGAGTATTCTTAGTTATCAAGAGCAACCAAGAGTTAAATGAAATTGTATAACACTATTTAAGATATTTAGGTACCTACAGGGTATTTATTAATTATTTTCAGACCATGAATAATGGACGACAAAGGTATCCATAATACCAAGAGATAATTATTCAAGATATATTATTTCATATCGTGATAATATGGGTTTTAGAATACACTCACTAATACACTCTAATTTTCACTTCGATTGCGAGAATGTAAAATTTACTATTCCTAATAAGTATCCAATAAGACAATCATTTTAAGTGTAAATGTTAGGTCAGATACGCAAAGTTAAGTAGGTAAATAGGAGTTAAATAGGAGTTCAATTCAATAATAAACAAATTATAAGTTATTGCGTAAATATAAAATACAACTTAAGAATATAGGTACCTGTAATAATGGCGTTTGCGTCTCAAACCGATATTTTCAATTTTTTTATAACGGTAATATTAAGAGATCATAGAATAATTGAATAGTAGGTAAATTAACTACTTATTTTTTATTATTATGTGCTAACTTGCTAACACAATCATTTGTCAGCTAAAAGTGACTAGAAAACTACATTGTGTCAGTAACGATGACTAATTGAGAACTTATGTAAGTAAAGTGTCAGGGCCTTTATATTATACTAATAAGTTAATAAATTGGTAAGTCGTTTTATTACAGTATGATTTGATCAAACGTCTACCTTAATGGTTTACATAATAACTATGAGGAGAATTATGAATAATATTAATAAGTAATGAACGGAGCTATTAACAATTAGCATGTCGTTCACAAATGCTCATTACTGCGACTGACAATTACCATGCCATACTATTAAAAGTTAAAATCAGTTATAGTATGTACATACATAAATACCTAAATATATTACTAAGGTAGAAGTACCAGTGCGTAACATGTTAACAGAATGTATTTATTTGAATCACGATATTATGCTCATTTATAAATCTACCTAAAGTCTTATTATGTGTTTTAGGAGAAGAGTTTGATAGTTTTGATAAATTGTAAATATGTATTTTATAGGGTGACAATATCGAAATTTGACAAAATTATTTATATATTTTCTTAGTCAACCCGATTGTACCAGTAAGAGACATGTGCTTTTATTGGCAGTCCTAATAGATGATTCCTTGGTACAAATTTTAATATAAAATATTGAGAGTGTGAAATATGAACTGTCAGTCCTAATAAATCTTAGCAAGTTTTAAAATGATGCAAATAATTTCGAAATAAGCTTTTTATTTTTGAATTGCTCTTTGTACATCATTAAAGGCACACACATTTTTCATCGTTTAAATGATGTAATAGTTGATCTTATCTTATCAATGGCAACTTCAGCTATGATGACAAGTATTGGTACAGCGTCGGTCACCAGTAGTACTTCGACTTTAAATATGACTTAAAAATGGATATTTTGCATGTAAGAACGTCCCACTTTGTCCCTTGTCATAAGGGAACTTAGACGTTTACTTGGCATGAAGGTACAAGGCAATTCTGTGCTTATGGGAAGAGACAAAGTGAGACGGTTTTACTAAAACGCTCACGTATCATATTGTTATTAATTATATAGCCCGAATCTAGAGAACAATATTTAACAAAAACACAGTTTTTGCTTTTTTTTTATAATATATGTTTTTGCTAGATCCTCGCCTTAAAGATAAGTTGTGAAGTGGAGGAAAGTGGGCACGAAAGAGCGCTAACATTATTTCGGTACTTATTCGGTATGCTGGAAAACTCGGACGTTAGATTGTTCGCCCCGAAAATACCACAAAAGAAAACTTCATCGAGATCGTTGAGTTTCTTTCCGAGATTCCAGAGACGAATAAAATATAAAAGAAATAAATACCTATTCCAGGACAATCTTACACAAATCGACCTAGTCCCACGGTAAGCCCAATTAAGGCTTGTGATGTGGGTACCTAGCGACGATAAGTATACTAGATATATACAATTATACATATATGTACTTAAATATATAGACAATCACGACCAAGGAACAAATATTTGAGATAATAAATACAGGGTGTTCCACTAGCCACTGAAAACCTTGAACGGGGTGATTTAGTAGGCTATACTGAACAACTTTTAATATGGGGCCAATCACGAAATCTAAAAAAAAATTGTCTTTTTCATACATTTTGACCGATTGATCACGACATTTTATATGAAAAAGGCAATTTTTTTTTGAGATTTCTGGGTTAGCTCCATAGTAAAAGTTATTCAGTTTAATCTACCAAATCACCCCGTTCAAGGTTTTCAGTGGCTCGTGGAACACCCGGAACACCCTGTATACAAATAATGTCCTCGTCGGGATTCGAACCCGAAACGTACAGCTACGTAGGGAGCGTTACTACAAACTAGGCAACATACCTAACTAGGCTGACGAATGAATGTAAAGATTGCTAATTTATTGATATGAGATAAAAAAAATCGAAACGAGAGAATTGTAAATCAGTGTCCTCTCGGTTGCGTTATAAAGGGGAAAGCAAACCTAGTCCTTAATTATGTCCGAAATATTCGTATTGATCGAATAATACAGAATTGCAAGAAAGGCGGGTTTTTAGGTGGCTAAAAGTTCTGACAAAGGTGCCTTTGAGCCAAATTATTTGAGCAATCCGGCTTGGAACTTAAAACTGGAACATTACAAAGCGTAAAAGATGCTTCATTCGTCCAGCTTGGAAACTGAGAAACTATTTGTCGGGATAGTTACGAAGCCTGGAATTATACTTGCAAGTAAATTATGTTTCATTATAATTTTGTAGGTAAGATAGGCTAAGTGTTCAAGCTAAATGTTTAGCATACCTGAGGGACTACCATGACGTACTAATGCCATTCAGAAAGGGACAGAGAATACGACTCGTATAGCCTTGTCCCTTTCTCTCGACCTACCCCCCTGCTCGAAAAAGATCTAATTTCATTTTGGTGTACTGGATAATAATATAAAGTTGCAGTCAATGGAAATTTTGAACAATGTAAGTTAAACAAACCTTATACCTATTCAAAATGTCTTTATATAATACCAGTAATCAAATACAGTCGCCTCTCGTTAATTCGAAACTCGAAGGACCTATCCAAATATTACGATTTATCGAGAGTTTGAAATATCAAATGTTCGGAAATATTCGGGAGAAAAATTTAAAGTACGAGGTATTAAGTAATAATCAACTGTTATTTTTTATTAAATGCATTTTTTAACAATATCAAAAGATTAGAAGCACATACATACATGTACAAACATAATGTTAATTAATTATTAGTTTTCGATTAAGTCCTTCTTTTCAGCAATCGTCAAGCATCTATACTTTCTAGGACTCATAACTAACGTAAACTTTTAATCTGTACACATAACCAACGGAAAAATAACTTAACTGAGTGGCAAACAAATATGTAATTAACAACAAATGCTTGTGCAACTTTTCTAAAATGTAGGATACTTGCCTCTTTAATCTCATAACTTTGAATTGGCGAATGTTTGACGCCCACGAGTTTGAATTAACGCGTGGTTTTGTTGTGTAGCTATTACTTTTTTGTTTGAATTACCAAGTGTTCAAAAATGTATTGAATTTTTTCGAAATAGTAAGAGATCTTCTAGGGAACTCGTGATAACTTCGAATTATAGAGAGGTTCGAATTATCGCAAGTTTGAAATAACGATAGTCGACTGTACTGCTAAATCCATGCATATATGTAACTTGAGTGTAAGATAGCTTCTTAATCATAGCTGCTCCAGGCAAAAGGATAATACCGCAAGTTAGCGGTGCTAGCCTAGCTTACAGGCAGCGCAAATCAAAACAATTCAACATCAAAGAGAATAAAACATAACATTTCATTCCATTTACTTTATACTACTTTTAACATTCTTATATGTAGGCATATGAAGATGAAA
Organism: Thaumatotibia leucotreta; assembly: GCA_025490895.1. Classification (NCBI taxonomy): domain Eukaryota; kingdom Metazoa; phylum Arthropoda; class Insecta; order Lepidoptera; family Tortricidae; genus Thaumatotibia; species Thaumatotibia leucotreta. Next base: position 5,716 of record JALPQI010006116.1, read on the forward strand.
GTGGAATATTTACCCAAAAAATGTCATACCTACCTTATAATCTAACATGCTAGAAAATTTACCATTCCACCAGAGCGAGGATCAGTTTATTACAAATCTTCATCACTAAACTGTTATTTCATAGCATAATATGATCGTTGGAATAACTCCGAGCAAATGAAAAACATAGTTTTTTTCTTTGACAAGTGAATATAAATCGGGTTCGCATACGTGATCCGTGATTGAATGTGGGAGGTCTGTATCGTTGCACCCCTACACGAATCGAGTACGCTAATGTGATAAAAAAGGGTTGCTTTATCGATAACCTGCTTAACGGATGACCTTATTCATTTTATTTAAAAATGTATGCACACCTTGACAATGAGAATGATAGTATTGATAGTATACACTCGGTTTAGACGAACATGGCAGACAAACTGCTCCAAACAAAATCCATAAAGCAGAGTTCTCAAGCCGGTCGACTCCGTGCCCTAGTAGCAGCTCAAGAACACATTCCACCAGCTAGACAACAATGAAGCAATCAGCACACACCAGTCCCCGCAATACAAATATAATAAAAATAACCATAACCAGCATCGAGAAACTTGAAATACATAACATAACCCTTTCCCAAGCCGGAATATGGTCACCGTGGGGAAAATTGACCACAATGAGTTATTTGCCTGGTTTCTGGAAGGAAACCAGGCAAATAACTCATTAAGAGACGCGGGATCTCAAAAAACTTGTAGTAGTCGCCGGAAACAGGAAACAAACTAATGAACATTCCAATAATTTAAATACCACAACTCTATCTAAAGATCCCAATGGTCTTTGGGATCTTTAGATATACCTTTAGGGCTGCAGGGAGAGGAATCGCCGGACTATGCTCGCCGTGTTCAGGATTACCTTTTTCTGTATCTGACCCTTAATCCATCCATCTAACGAGAGACTCTTGAGATGTTGATCAAGACTTCGCTATGAGACCGTTCGCAGAAACAACTATCGACGCAATCATCGCCGAATCAATCTCCCACATGTCGGTTACCTAGTGAGCTAAGTCTAGGTATTTGCGGGCTTTGTCCTTCTCGGCCTTCACGAAGTTCTCGTCATGGGATATGGGATGATCAGGCTTTCAGATATTAGTCTTATTGGCTATAAATGTTCTGTCCGTGATGATATCGAACCCAATAGAGCGTGGCATGACCATTTTACACTGCCGCAGGCGTGTACTTATAGTATGGCACTTGGAAGTCCACAAGGCTATATTGAAAAGCAAGCTGCTGGTGTATAATTGGCTCTTTCATGTTGGCTGCTCCTTACCGCCTTGCGGTGCTTATTTAACCTTAAATAAGTACATTCAAATAGTATTTAAATAATAACCAGCCACGATAATGAATTGGCTTAATTTTCCCTTTTACCCTAAGATAGTTACTACGAAAGTGGCACAGTGCGCGACACAGTTAAGTGGCAGCGATAATAAATCCGAAGTAAAAAAGCTGAGACTGCTACAATTTCATAGCGGAATTAATCAAAAGCGTCGTCCGTGAGATATTACGCGGTGCTCTGGAGTCGTTAGACTAGGTTGCAGGCTTTATTTAAAATATAACTACAAACGTATTAAAAATATTGCTAATCGACCGTGCATTAAGTGAGTTGAAAATATTTTTGACGCCAGGGAAAATAATGAATGAATGATGGAAATATCGGAAATTAATCCCTTTTATTAACGTTGGTTCCTTTTGTAATCCGAAGTAACACACCAGTGAGCTAAGTACATCTTGCGTTTGACCACAGACTAGATATTACTACAAGTACAGTCGAGATCATAAATATATGAGCAAATCCAAGGCTTCAAAAATAAAAGAGCATAGAAAGTTACATATGCATCTGAACAGATTTACCAATCAAAAATATGCGTACATATTACCTGTCATATTAATCTGAGCATGTGTCATATTAACATGTAAGCAACTGAAAAGTCATAAATATCTCTACTAATATTAGACATGACATGGTATCATTATCATTTATAAATTTGTAAGTGGCCAGTCATTAAAGTTGATAACAACCTCTTTTAAGTCGATCATAAATTCAAAACAGTAGCTTAAGCACATGATTGATGCGATAATATGTCACGGCGTATATACAGGGTTACTTTTTCAGCAGTACAAAAAATCAACATACGTAATAGTAGTCCAAGTTACAGAATACTAGCATTTTTTGTTACTACCCCTTTAGAACAAAAAAATTAAAATACCGATGTTTGAACTTATCCGCAAACCTAATAAGAAAATTGGACGCATTACGCATTATCAATGTACATAACTAGCAAAACACACGAACTGGCAACTGTTTGTTTACAACGTCATCGCACGTGGCATGGCGGCTTAGAAAAGCGGCGGTGATAATCAACTTACGATTATGACTTGGCAAAAAAATCTTACTTGATCCCAAATCTTCCTTCAGACTTGCACTAAGGACAGAAAATTTCTTCATCGAGGCGTATTTAAACACTTGAAATCAACTTTATGCACAATGATTGGAATAAAAAAAACATACCTAATTAATGGAGTCCATTTCACATACTTAAGCAAGTGTTCAAAATGTTGGCCGTGGTTATCTAAACACACTCTTGCCCGTTTTTGAATGTTTCCTTCGATATTTCCCAACACAAGTCTGTAGTTCTCACTTTTAAGTTCATCAAATGCACTTATTATTAGATTTTTTAAGTCTTTTAAATTTTGGGCCTACCCTCACCCCACAAAAACAGTCACACGGGGTCAAATCTGTTGACCTGGCTGGCCATGGCTATAACACTGGCATTTTCCAGGCGGGCACACTTTCTTCAGCGTATAGCCGCTGGGCTGCCACTGTATTTTCCCCAATGAGAAAATAACTACGAACCATTTCGTACGAGCAATTTCCGACTGAAGGCAGTACGATGCGGCGCGCGCGCACACACCTACGTCAACAGTGAGACTGACCCTGACCTAGTCACCGAGATTGAGGTAACTGCTATGTTGCCAACTCATGCGCAGGTCGCTCACCCCTTTCCGCCGCCCTCTGCGTCCCGCACCCTGTTGACGTCTTATCATTAGTAAGCCCATTATTTTGCATTTGCATGAAGGATAAATTAATAATAAATGAAAAAAAAAGTCAATTTTATTTGACAAATGTAATCTATTATCGATACCAAATATGTGGGAAAATTTATTGTACCGGTGAAAAAGTAACCCTGTATAAATATTTTTTTACAATATAGTATCACAATTCAGTATAATATATTCACACAATTGTAGTATCACATGCAACACATATCCTTACCAAATTTGAATTCTATAGCATTTATAGTTTCCGAGTAAATCGGCTGTGACAGACGGACAGACGGACATGACGAATCTATAAGGGTTCCGTTTTTGCCATTTTGGCTACGGAACCCTAAAAAGAGACATCTAGATACGAGTTGCTGTCAACAAGAACAGTCGCCCCTTAAAAAAATAAGGACATTGTTTATGGCCAGTAAAAGTCACGTACGATTTTAATAATAGATTCCTATATACAAATCGAATCGATTTCAAACCCACAACACATCTAAGAAATAACAAGAAGTCGTCCATTAAGTCGTTAACTACTTTTCTTTTAGTGAAATAAATAGAAATGTATGATAAATGATAATAAAATTATATTGATTCATATTGATTTAAACTTTTACGAATATCACTCGTATACATGTATAAATGATAACATTGGTTACATGTAGGTAGGTATACGAGTATACTAGGCAACTCGTGTACAGATAATAAATACCTTTAAAGTTATCTAGATTTGACTTCTAGATTCAGAGATAATCATATTTCTCTAAAAAATGTTTTTCATCATTAACTTATGCAAAAACGCATTTTAACGACTTTATTTTTTACAACCTTATTGACTGGTATTAGAAATAAATAGAAAAACTTCGCATAAACGTCAAATAAAAAAACAGTTTAACTCTTTTGTTGGTTATATAATTATAAACCATGTATACCATTCGTCACTTGAAAATAAAAAAAAATGTAAACAAGCCTGCAAACTTATTTCATAATCACGCACTTTCAAAACACAATCTTGGATTTATTACCAACATCACAATATTTTTTTTGTTCAAATTATTGATAATTAGTATTAACGTAAAAATATATCTGTGCACATTTTTCACGATACGTGTCAAAGACGTCAAATGCTGTGGAAAGTCAGTCATATTTGTTTACCTTTTTTACTTTCAACTGAAGAATGTTAAAACTATTAAAAAAAAATATATTTTTTTTACATTTCAAAACTTAACGTCAATTAGTACATTACGACACAAGTGCGAAAAACATGAAATCCGAAACGAGTGGCGATGTTTTAAATCGACACGAGTTACGAATTTCGTTTTTGCACGTGTCTCGTACGACGTTGTTTAGTACAGATGGCCCTCCGAAGTTTCAAACCTGACGTAAAATCACAACTCTCGCACTAGAGCCTAAAAAATACACCATCTGTACTAAAAATATATACAGGGTGGGCCAGTGATAAATTCACTTTTGTCTCGACCTTTTTTGTCAAAATTACAAAACACTGGCATATAAGAATGGTGTCATTTAAAAGAAAAAAAAAATATTTTTTTTATTCAAAACAGAGTCTTACACGGGAGAACAGCGAGCGTTTTCAATCCAAGCTTTTTATGAAAACGATCGTTCTTATGTGTCTGTTCGTCGGCGTTTTCGACTTGAGTTCCGATTACGCAATATTCGCGAGTGTCCCAGCACAAATTTGATCAAGCAATGGTTAGTCAGATTTAAAAGTACTGACTCAACACTAAAATCTCGACATAAGGGACGTGCACGGTCTGCGTACTACAGAAAACATTGAACGGGTGAGAGCGTCTGTGCGAGCGGATGCAAGAAACTCAACGCGTAAACGAGCTACGGTTAATTCAGACCGTTACATCTCTATGTTAAGAGATTTCCTGGCACCGAAACATCACGAATCGTATGGTTACAACAACAACACATGGTTTCAGCAAGACGGGGCCACCTGCCATACAAGTAACGTGACCTGGCAGCTTTTTATGAAATTTTTCCTCAAAAATTGATATCGAGGCGGGATGATATTGCTTGGCCTCCCAGGAGCCCTGACTTAACTCCAGCTGACTTTTTTTGTGGGGTTACTTGAAAAGTAAAGTGTACTCAAATAATCCGGCAACCACAGCAGAATTAAAGGAGAACATTCGCCAAGAATTCCAAGCAATATCTCCACAACTTCTGACGAAAGTTTTTCAAAATTTACAAGCAAGGCTGGAAGAGTGCCGCAACCGCCATGGACAACACCTTGATGATTTAATTTTTAAAACGTAGATTTTATTTATTTGACATACTTTCTAAATATACTTTTTATTTCAAAACACAAAAAAACACCGATTATTTCAATTTACAAAAATGCATTTATCATTGGCCCACCCTGTATTATGCTTAAAACCTTTCGAGTTCACTGTTTCACTGTGAACCCGAATGGGTTCACAGTGTGTAAATCCATCTCTTATTAATTAAACATTTTATTAATGAGATATCGGTTTCACTCATGTAAAGCTTTTAAACAATCAGCGGTTCGGTATTAAATTCCTTTTGTTAAATATTTAAACTATAAATAGGATCCGTTTTAAACCCAAATATCGTAATAGTATATAATATATCCATATGTATAGCTACGGAATATCTTATACAATACATACAGCTAGTTATGAATATGTATCAAATTAATATGAGGTATATTTATGTTTAAAGTGTTTCAACAAACATCAAGTCTAAGTAATGGAGATCGCTACTTAGATAAGGTCTCGACGGAAAAATACTTCGAAGTAAATTATATTATGTCACGGAAATCCCGAACTAGTGAAATAATTACTATTACATTGCTTAATTTTTACTACATTGCTATCAGCATGCTCGGTACAATGCCACAAGGCCAAGAAGAAGCCTATTTGAGATTTAGGGTAGTAAGATTGGATTACCTATGCGATGGACAGCCGAAACACGATTCTACTTATTGCTAATTCACATAATAATATTATGGATTCGTAATTCTACAGTCTATATTTTGACGCTATTGGAATTTCATCCTATTAGTGATTTTCACATAATGAGTTTAACGCAACTGCAGTTTACTCCATTCGTAATTCTATACAGTCGATATTTTAACGCAATCGGGATTCATACTCTTCGAGATTCTGTACAGTATAGGTTCAATGTAACCGCAGTTTACTACATTCGAAATAATTGTAAATGCGTGACTATTTATTACATAATTTGTAAATAAAATTGTTAATAATTTTTATAAACATAGTAAAATTATGTATACCCACGAACAAAATGTCCACGTGAAAGAAAATAAAACATTGCAGCATATAAAATAGTACGTCTCAGTTTTATTGTTAAGGATTTATAAATAACCATGGCATACCATGATATAGCTTTTTGTTATTATTATTTGCTCTGTGTGTCCCACTGCTGGGCAAAGGCCTCCTTTTCCTTCTTCCACGCGTTTCTGACTAATGCGATACTGCACCAATCTTTTCTAAAAACGTTAATATCGTGTCGCCATCGTCTTCGAGGCTTGCCGTGACGCTGCGTTACATTTGGTGTCTATTCGGTAGTTTTCTTGGCCCACAAATCGCTTGGCATACGGCATAATGGTATACCTATGTGATAAAATAAACGTCTCCTAAGTTTGCAAGCCGATAAATATTGTTATCACTTATAGACACATTGATAAGATCGAAAGGGATAAACAATACTTGACGGCTTCCTAAGTTAAGAGAAGTTTATGAATAAGGGGGATAAACTATCCAGCCAGCTGCAATACCATACATAGCATCAATGTCGACAATGTTGTACGAATAATGAATTAAAGGGTTTACCCGAAACGCGACGATTTCACCCTTAATTATACTGAAAGGTATCGTTTTGATGCTTCATCGATTATACTTTACTCAAATGTTATTTTTATCCTACAATATTTTCCTTATTTACTTTATGGTGGAAATGTTCTATGTACTAACATAAGTAAGTTAATTACTTAACCTAAAGACCCGAGGGTTCCAGTTTATAATCGGTGTCCTAGTTTAGCAAAGTAGGTTACTTATTATAATGATACTTAGCTGTTGGTAATTGGATGCTGTTGTAGGAGGTCGTTACTAAACTTATCTAGCAAGAACCATTAGTTACTTCCACACTACAGACGTATTTAGGTCATCAATTCTCCTGTAATATATCCTCTATTTATGGAAAGACTGTAGCATTGGACAATGGTCTTAAGTTTTAAAATTCAATAAAATTGTACGTCACTAAATAATTTGACTACAGAACAGTAATAAGTATTTCAGAAATATATATTCAAATGAGGCTGTTTTCAACTCAGAATTCCCGAAGGCTCGATCCTAAACAAAAATTTGATGTCCAATACCTACGATGAGCGTTGCGGTTCTTTTGTACCTGCCGCGCACTCTGAACTGAGTACTATATTGTGTTTAGAGTTGCTTAGTAAAGTAGGATTTAATTTTGCTGTGCTTTGAAGCATACATTTTAATAAAGCTACATTCCTCTCCAATCTGATTAATGGAATTGTAAAATTTTTAACTCGCATGGAATAACTTCTTTATATGTACATTTCAATTGAAACTGTACCCAATACTACCTATTTACTGCGATCCAGCACAGTTGCGCGAAATTGTTCTTTAAAACAAGTATCTCGCAACTGAAGAGTTTGTAAACTTCCCCTCCTTCAATTAATATAAATTATGAGTGGGACCGAAAACACAGAAAATATAATCGCGGAGAAGATTCACTTCGAAATAAGTTTTAGGACACTTAAATACTTCTACAAACAGAACAGAACAAACAATAGCATTTATAACATTATAACTGTAGTGAATACTTCGAATAGAAATTATGGCGAATTATTGTTATTTAGGTACAATCATTTTTATATGCAGTCTGTATCAGTACCTACTTAATCTAGTTTAGATGTTGTAGTGTGAAGAAAGTGTGCGTTTTTGCTTGCTTTTAAAGATGATACAAGATGTCCAGATCCAGATAGCTTTTGATTATATTGATGACAAGCTAAAAATTGCAAACGAGTTTCCGATTTACTACATATAAATTGTGTCTGTATACCCGAAGTATGAGTTTGAATGATATTTTATACGTAGTAAAAAATAATAAATATCATGGGACAATATAAATATCTTTCTCCCGCCTCGTCGACCGATCGATCGTCTTATTCCCGCGGCAAGCTCAATTAAGGCTTGTGTAGTGGTTAATAAGTGACGATTACATTAGGTATCATATAGATACTTTATTAACTTTATTAAACAGTTATGATATGACCAATGAACAAATAGTTGTGATAAGCAGATGAATAAACGGTCTTGCCGGATTTGAACCCGGAACCTCTGCTTCGTAGACGGGCCACTAGGTATCAACTAAAGCTACGGATGCCGATTTTTTTAATGTACACAAGTTGTATTAAATCCTGTTACAGAGTAGGTATCCTATTATTAAAGTTTAATTCCTAAAATAGCTTTAAAGGAAGAGTTCTGTGTTACTTTATATGGGCTGTATCCTATTATTAAAGTTTAATTCCTAAAATAGCTTTAAAGGAAGAGTTCTGTGTTAATTTATCTGTGCTATGAATACGAGTGAGACCGAAAATGTAGGGCCAACAAAACTTTTGTATCAATAAATTGTCTTGAACAATTCAAAGTTGTCTTTTGGAAAATCGTTTACACGCTAGATAATTATTTGTTTGTTTAATTAAATACAGCGTAACTTTTTTCATTTAGTCCTCTTTGGTTTACAGGGATTTATTTATTGTTTAACAGTCACTTTTTAATTCAACTAATAAGTAATGGATTCGTGTGTGTGGAAGGGTTTTAATAAAATTATATAACTCATTGTCTTTAATATGCGTGACTAAGAATTTAAAATGTAACTAATTGGGCGTCCGTATCCCACTTTATTGTGAAAATAAACAATCACAGCATGAAACATTACCTACACGAAATGCTTTTTAATTAGTAGCAAAGTAAAAAAGCACTTAGCAGCGGATGTGAACATCACTGCAACACGATTGTATAAAGTATAACAGCCTCCCTTGAGTGATTTGGTACGTACGAGTACTATCTTAACCTCTTACTATCCTATATTCAAGGCAAGCCCCACCAAAATGAGAAATAAGCTTTGTTTTCGAGACTAACCTGGACTGTTGTGACGTCACATGATATTGGAAATTGCTATAACAATTTCGCCTAAACCAAGCCCGAATCCAGGCCAGACGCTGCGATATTCAAAATCTAGTTTCCCGGGCACGAGGTAAATTGATCGAAGATAACTTTCAAAAGTTCTTAAATTGACTACTTCTAGATGTTACTCTGTACTCTACAGACTTGGGATAGAAGGAATTTTCCGTTAACTGTAAGTTTAGAACTCGCAATAACCTACAATCTATTCAGGTAATAGGTAAACAATGGAACAAGATTCGAGTAAGTACGTGACCTACCTCCACTTATAGGTAGGAGGTATTTTAAATGAAATTTCAAAATCAATAAGATTTTATTTTCAATATTTAAGATCAAATAACTTGTAAAGCAAGTTATTTTTAGGATTCCGTAGCCAAAATGGCAAAAACGGAACCCTTATAATTTCGCCATGTTCGTCATAGCACAGTGGCCGTTCATACCTACTAGAAATCTGCAATTTGATACAGGTATACATATTAATCATACTAACAAAGTGGTACAATAAAAAGTAGAAAAAAAATTTTTTTTCGGTTCCTCCCTAATTGGTGGAGTGGGGATGATTTTTTTATTTGCTGTAATCCTATAGTGTGGGGTATCATTGAATAGGTCTCTTAAAAAGAATAAGGGTCTTAGAAGAAAGTTTTTTCTAAAGTCAATATTTTCGGAGATAATCGCTCTAGAAGAAAATAAATGTCCCCCCCCCTCTAACTTTTGATCTGTAGGCCCAAAAAATATGAAAAAAATCATGAGTAGTGAGCTTATACAATACTTTGAAATAAAACTATTTAGAACATAATCGGCCCAGCCGTTTTTGAATAACTACGGAACCCTACACTGAGCATGGCCCGACATGGTCTTGGCCGGTTTTTTTTATTTGCAATGTTTCGTCGTGGCCGTTGATTTCATCACTATGCCGAGAGCGTTGAAATAAAAATCGTTAATAGGTACTTTTGATGAATCAAATACATTTTTATTTTTCCTAATGCATGAATAACGTCACAATTACACGTAGGTAAGTAATGGAATATAGCGGTGATTACTGGCATTAAAGCCTCCAGTCTACAATTACAGGTTATTTAAAATATTTTTGGCGTAAATGAGTTCTTTTTAAAGTTTTTTTAATGTTTCTAGGAACAGTTGTTTTGCTAGCTAGATGCGATTCATTTATCGGGCAATATAATTTACATTTATGCAGAGGCGCAGTCCTTAGTATAGGTTCAGCAACGTCGTCTTAAAACCGTTTCTCACCATACATATTTAGGAATCACCTGAAATTAGAATAGACGCAACAATTAGGTGCCAATTGAGAAAACTCTCGTTGAATAAACTCTTCATGTTCCGTACAAGAGCACTACTAACGTACATAGGTTTCTAAGAATTTATTATAAGATACCTCTTGTTTATAATAGTACATTGTGCATCAAGGGAGGTAAGTACGGAATTACTAACGAGAGTGTTAGAAGCTTTTATGACTCGAGTTAGTATTCCGCTTACCGACCGAGATGCATACAATGATTTTCATCACACTTGCCGACCAGAAAATAAGTTTTAAGAAATAACATTATTAAATGACATACTGAAATTTCTATTACTCCCTAGGGAATTTCACTTTTCTATTACTCCCGCTGCGCGCGCAAACAATGGCGTGCTTAGACAGCAAGTGTGATGAAAAAAATATACTTGTGGCTGATTTTCATAGCATTTGACGTCTTTGACATACAGGGTGTTTTTTTTTCGACCGTTCAAATTCTACGTAGTGAATGTGTAGGTCATACTCACCAACTTTTACTATGGGGACAAAGTCGAAATCGCGAAAAAAAAATCAGCTGTTTCATACAAATTGGCGGCATTACGCCGGCCGAAATGTATGAAACAGCTGATTTTTTTTTCGCGATTTCGACTTTGTCCCCATAGTAAAAGTTGGTCAGTATGACCTACACATTCACTACGTAGAATTTGAACGGTCGAAAAAAAAACACCCTGTATAATATCGTGAAACACGTCGGCGGATATATGTTTACGTTAATATGAATAAATATCAATAATTTTTAACTACAACGCATCAGTATTAGTTTATAAATGGTCATACGGCGGTGCACTCCCCCACCACCCTATTCCAGGTTGAGTTCGCCAATATCCGCGGACTCCATTCGAATCTGAACGCCGTCCATCAACACCTCGAGACGGCCAAACCCGCCATGCTCTTCTTGACGGAGACACAGATTAAACGTCCAGCGGATACGTCCTACCTTCAGTACCCCGGTTACGTGCTTGAGGATAACTTCCTCGCGAAATCCGGGGTCTGTCTGTTTGTCCGTTCTGATGTGTGTTGTCGACGTTTGCATTGCTTAGAGGATCCCTCTCTTCCCATTCTTCTGGTTCTTGTAAGCCTTGGCCTCCAATGCCGTATTTACATGTGCCTATACAGACCCCATTCAGGAGACGCTGAGACAACTCGACTGTTTGACCACCTGAGTTGGGCAGCAGATGAGGCGCAAGCGCGATTTCCTGCTGCTGAATTAGTATGTTTGGGGGACTTTAATGCCCACCACGACTCCTGGTTGGGTTCCCCCTCCATTAATCATGCTGGCAGAATCGCGCACGCGTTTGCTCTAACCCATCATCTTGTTCAGTTAGTGGATCAGCCCACTAGGATACCCGACATAGCTGAACAAACGCCCTCTTTGCTGGACCTTTTGCTGACCTCCCATCCAACTGGGTACCAGGTTGTGGTCAACGCACCCTTAGGCACGTCTGACCACTGCCTGGTATCCAGTACAGTACCCAGCGCAGCCATACCTCAATCGCCGGCGGTAAAGCGCAGAGTATGGCACTACTCGTCAGCAGATTGGGACGGCATGCGTGACTATTTCGCGTCCGTTCCTTGGGTGCAACGCTGCTTTAGCGAGAAGGATCCCTCGGCGAGTGCTGCGTCTATTGCTGGCGAGATCGGTCTAGGTATGGAATACTACATTCCTTATTCCGATGTCGTCATTAAGAGCCGTAGACGACCCTGGTTCAATAGCGAGTGCGCTGAAGCCGTTGTTAACGGCTTCAGCGCACGACAAACAGGCGGCGTATCGAGCTTGGATCAGGGGCCGCGCCTGTAATGATCCCAACATTGTTTCGCTGAAAGCAGCTTACAATGCTGCCACCAAAGTCTGCAAGAGGGCGTATATTAGAGCAGACGCCCAGCGCGTTGCAAACGTAGGTTCGGAGCTAGTCTCGCACCCAACTGGGTCGCGAAGTTTCTGGCGTCTGGCCAAAACTGTGCAGTCAAATTTCTGCCAACCATCGCTGCCACCGCTGAGATTACCAGATGGTTCATTGGCTCATCAGGCGCAAGAGAAAGCCGATCTCATGGCTAGCCTCTTTGCTGCGAACTCTCGTCTTGATGACTGCTCTATGCCACCACCATCCATACCTGCCTGTGGTGCCGTGATGCCCGAAGTTCATTTTAGGCATCGCGATGTACGCCGGGCTTTGCAGTCACTTGATATCCGAAAAGCCAGTGGTCCTGACGGTATCCCAGCGATTGTACTCAAGAAATGTGCAGCAGAGTTGTCTCCGGTATTGACGCGCCTCTTTAGTCTTTCGTACTCGTCTGGTAGCATTCCGGAAGCTTGGAGAGAGGCTAATGTGCAGCCGGTCCCCAAAAAGGGTGACCGTTCAGACCCATCTAACTACCGCCCCATTGCCGTAACCTCAGTGTTGTGCAAAGTGATGGAGCGGATCATGAACGACCAGTTGATCCGTTACCTAGAGGATCACTCTCTTTTGTATGATCGACAGTATGGCTTTAGGCCGAAAAGATCAACGGGTGATCTTCTAGCGTATGTCACGCACCTCTGGGGGGAGGCAATCGACAAACACGGCGAGGCCCTGGCGATCAGTCTTGACATCGCCAAGGCTTTTGATCGGGTTTGGCACAAAGCTCTTCTCTCCAAGCTCCCTGCGTATGGCCTGCCTGCCCAGCTATGCAAATGGATTGCTGACTTCCTGCATGAGCGCAGAATCCGTGTCCTGGTTGACGGATGTAATTCGCGGTTCATGACAGTGAATGCTGGCGTCCCTCAGGGCTCCGTCTTATCGCCTACCCTCTTTCTTCTGCATATCAATGACTTACTTCCTTTAGGAAACATTCATTGTTATGCAGATGACAGTACGGTCCATGGGCGTTATCTCGGTCGGCCTGGGGCAAGCAGGGCAGAAGTTGGCGACAAACGTGTGGATCTTGTCGTTGAGCTCGATCGGGTTCTGGAACTTATTTGCAAATGGGGTTCCGTTAACCTGGTCGAGTTCAACGCCAAAAAGACTCAAGTGTGCGCTTTCTCCACCAAAACGTCTTCCTTCCACCCAGTTCCAACTCTTCAGAACACTCCTCTTGGTTTACGAGATAGCCTGAATATGCTTGGCATGGATATACGCTGCAATCTAAATCAAAATAAATACATCGAGTCATTAATTACCACGGCATCAAAAAAGCTGGGCATCCTGAATAGGGTGCGTCGGTTCTTTACGCCCGACCAGCTTTGTCTTCTTTATAAGACACAAGTTCGGTCTTGCGTGGAGTACTGCTCTCATCTTTGGGATGGGTCCGCCCAATACCTACTCGATGCTCTCGATAGGATGCAGCGGCGGGCAATTCGTATTATAGGCGACTCTAAGGTTACCAGGCACCTTGAACCCCTTCAACTACGTAGGGACATTGGTTCTCTGAGTGTTTTTTATCGCCTGTACCATGGTGAGTGTTCTGAAGAGTTATTTTCCCTCATCCCGCCCTCCCCTTTCCGTTATAAAACCACACGTGCCGGTTTGCGGTGTCACTCCTTCACCGTGGAAAATATTCCCACACGTACTAAGAAATTCGGCAATTCCTTCATATGCCGGACTATTAAAAAGTGGAATTCTTTACCGGCACATGTGTTTCCGCAGACCTATAAGTTGGGACCCTTTAAACGAAGCGTGAAGAAGCATCTAGCGGGCCAGCAAGGCGGTGGCAACTAACAGGTTACTGTTTGTCTCCTGTTCGTTGCCGCCGCGATTTGGGCTCTACTTTTCACTTACGATCAGGTGGAGTGGAGCCACTTTGTTGTGCCAACATAAAAAAAAAAAAAAAAAAAAAAAAGTATTGCGATACAGCGAGGAAATGCCGCCAGCATCCTCGGTACAATGCCACAAGGGCCAATCTTAGATATAGGTTAGGTTAAGTAGATTAGTTAGATTTAATCTATGTACATAAATTGTAGTTTTGAAAATAAATATAATAAAAAACTAAAATTGTATGTGAACTCAAGGTTTTAAATTGGTAATAAAACCAAGATTGTGTTCGAAATAAAGTAATACAAACGGTCACTCGGTCGGTCACTCGGTTTAAGACCGAGAAAGCTGAGCACGTGGATTCGATTCCCACCTCGGACGTTGGTGATCTTGGTCGTTTTTTCTTTGGTATATGATATGACATCCAATATTTATAATTTATATAGTATTAAGTAGTTCGACTCATCATCATCATCATCAAAATTTAAGAGCTTTGCTCTTGTCGGTGGAGTAACCGCCATTCCTCTCTCTCCATTGCCAGTTTCTTGAGGTCCCGATACGACTCGACAGCGACCTTCTCCTTCACTTGGTTTAAGTAAGTTAGTCTAGGTCTTCCTCTTCCTCTCTTGCCCACAATTTTTCCCTCTAGGACGTTTATGAAGAATCTGTCGTGTCATAACAGGTGGCCCATCATCATGCCTCTTCTATTCGCTATTGTCTTTAGCAAACACCTTTTCTCTCCTACCATGCTCAAAATCTCTTCGTTCGTCTTTATTTGCATCCAGCAGAAAAAATAAAAGTAGAAATCAAATTATTTATTATCTTAATATTTTGATTTGTACTTTTTATTTTGCTCCAGTAGGCACACTACTTAATGCTATATAAATTATAAATATTAGATGTCATATACGAAAGAAAAACAAAGACCGAGTGGCAGAGGGGAGCAGGCATCAGCCGCGAAAGCTGAGCGCGTGGGTTCGATCCCCACCTCGGACGTTAGGTGATCTTGGTCGTTTTTCTTTGGTATATGACAGCTAATATTTATAATTCAAAATATTTAGTAAATAAATAATTTCATTTGTCTTTTCACAATTATTTCAAACGTATTGCAAGTTTTTAGATTTTGTTTACATTTTTCTGTTTTCTACGGACGAACGATGTTGTTCAACTGTTATAAATGTGCATTTTATTAAAAAAATATATATTATTTATATTTATTTTCAATATATTTTTGTGTCATGAATAAATTCCAAACGTAACCTGTGAACCAGAAAGGAAATGCTTAGCTTTCTCCGGCTAAGTATTTCCTTTCTTCATAATTATTGCAGCAAGAGTCTATTTAATACTGCGATTAGCGACAGTATTTCACCAGGACTTATGAATTTATAAATGTTGAATATATCTAGCTTACAAAAATAAATATCATAATTCAAAATTACAATTGAATTCGTCTTAAATTTTAAGTGCCTGGGTCGATTGCAAAGAAATGTACTATTACATAGTTAAATAATTTGTATGGCTAACTTTCGTAAAACAATAGAAACGATTTGATTTTTATGTTGATTGACCAATTAAGTACTTGCATTTTTTTTAATCCAAGAATTAAATGATAAAAATATATCGTAAGAGTCTGCAAATTTTTCACTATAGGTATTATAATTCTCAGTAGCAAAATCTGGCTTTTTAAAACTTTTTTAGAGTAGCTTTGAATAATTACGATTTTCATAATCCTGTAAGCGTCAGCGGTTGATCTCCTAGCGAAAAAACCACAAACGTTTCATCTGGTAAATTAAATTGAATACCCGTGAAATGGTACGGACAGACAGGTTTTGCAGAAGAGTTAATATTTCATATTAAGAATATTAAATAAGTTGTACGGATTTTACAAATACATACTACTATTGACATTTTACAAACGAACTGGGAGGCTACCACGAATACCACGATCAACTAATGCGATTTAGTTTAGGACGTAATATTAATCGCGATGTGACAGTTCCATAGAATAACTGTCAAAACAGTTTTTGCAAACAAACAGAACCTAAACTGAATCGCATTTGAGAGATCATGGTACCCCATGTTCGACTGAATCTTGTTACGATTAAGTACAGGTACTAGGTAGTAGGTTTATTTGCGAGTACTAATGTCAATATTTTAAATATTTACGCCGCGTGGAGAAGCATGTAAAAATACATACCTATATCACCGCCCCGAATCTTTCCGTGGTGTCGTAAGGGTCGACTAAGGGATTGAGCTGTCACTGAACATTATTTTATTGAAGATCGACGTCATCATAGTGGCTACACTATAAGCGACCACTGCGATCGCGACTATGGACGTTTGCCTATTAATGCAACCATACGCATCGATATAGGAGCTTTGGACGACATGTGCTGATGATGATGAGTCCTGATATAAAGCAGCATCAAATAAAATATGATGTTAAAATGGCAAATAAATCAAATGTTGTTTCTGGCATTTCCATAAGCGATCATTAACATTGCGTAAACGAAATAACAACCCTTATAAAAAGTATCGAAGAAAGGCATGTTCCTTAAGTGGTATTTCTCGTTGGAAATAAGGCCCGAGTAGATGGTAAAAAGGGTAGCGACGAATTGGACGGCCTGTGAGTGACGAGCGGTGAATTTGCGACGAGGACCTTCTCAGCAGAATGTGCGCACAGAAAGAGCACTCGGGACTTTATTCGATTGGAAAAGCCAAAAGATGGTGCAGATATTTTAAGTTGATGTATACGGGTGGTCAATCTAAAATGGATCAGTAGGGAGAAATCTAAAACTATAACAGAAAAGGACATTTATTAAATAGAACTTTCATCATCTTTGTTTGGTTATTGATTGTATTGAATGTGCGTGCACGTCAGACATTCACTTTTTCATCAGAATTTAATGTTATTGTAACTATAATAACATAATATTTGAGCACAAACATTTCTCCCCACTGATCCCTTCGGGTTGATCAACCTGTATTTCGTGTATAACATTCTGAAAATACTTCTAACGGCTAATTGAAAAATTCGATTTAGTTGTAGATAGGTATGTTGCTACTCTTATGCAATCAATATTCGTAGGTCTCCGATTATAGTTTTTAAAAGTGTCAATTGCGCTTAAATTGGTACTAAAGATGATTAATATTTAATACTCCAGGTAGCAGTCGACTATAATTATAATAATAAATAATAATAATAATAAAGAATATTTATTTCTGAAAACAGCGTACAGATATAGCAGGGGTCTCCGCACTAGGCTATCGCCTGTATCGCGGGGAACCATATACATTTGAAAAAAACAGAATCAGTTACAAAACAATAAAATCAAACATTAGGTAATTAATGTTCGAGACATACAATTTAATACCACTTTACGCTGTGATAGTTTTTCACGTATAGCCTATATTTACCATAAGCTAATTAGCCCACGCTGCCAGCTTATAGTGAACGTCGTATCGACTGCCCAAATATTAACTTTCCCTCTCGGTTACATGTCACCGAAACACGGAGCAGCAAGTATATTATTATTTCAAAATATACTGTAAAAATGATAAATCTGAATGATTACAATGCTGTGCTAAGACCCTTGGCGCCCAAGGGAAACTTCGGCGTGTTTCTAACTCGTTCCAATTTTAAATTGAACAAATTTCAAATGACATGGTTTCATGGAATTAGGATCAAATAAACATTTTGTTTTTAATTTGAGAGGAAATCTGTGGATTTGCATCAAGGTTCTGGACAATCATTGTTTAGTTATTGACCTTGGGTTTGAGCAATCTCAGCGAAATGTTACATAATAATTAGAATTTGTTCAAATACGGCGTAATTAAAATACTAGCAACTGTGTTTTAATGCCTGTGGAAACGGCTAAGGCTAAGATATTGGTTGGGATGGATAATTGGATATTGTTAGGTATAAACATATTACAATAATTAAATAAGTGTATAGTTTTTTATGTAGGTATATGGTATGCAAATAGATTTGCATTGTGAATTGTTACAATAATCAAAAGTAACATAACCAAACCTCACGATCCATTTTTCCGAATTTCTTCGTCGTTTTCGTTAGTGGCAACGGCTATAAATTAGTTCGCGTGTCATGGCAAAGGAAATTAAAAGTGATTATTGCCAAAAATACGTGGAAATGGAGATGTCGACGCAGTAAAAGTAAATAACGCTTTTGAAATCTGGTGGAACGTGACCTGTCTCACGCTGTAAAGAGTTCGAAGCGCCAGAAAGTAATGAATTGTATAGGTATATTATGCGATGTATTAATCTGTTTTCATAGTTTTATTTCGTGATTAACTGTGGCGGGAACCGAAGACAATTTGACAATCTGGTTATTGATTCCCAGGCTCGTTTCCTACGTTAATGCTACCATATTTTTAGGGTTCCGTAGCCAAAATGGCAAAAACGGAACCCTTATAGATTCGTCATGTCCGTCTGTCCGTCTGTCCGTCTGTCACAGCCGATTTACTCGAAAACTATAAATGCTACAGTGATGAAATTTGGTAAAAATATGTGTTGTATGGACCGCTACAAAATTATGATACTATATTGTAAAAAAAAATTGGGGTTGGGGCCCTCCATACATGTAACCGAGGGATCGAAATTTTTTTTAGATGTATATAAGCGTTTCTATTTTTTAAACTACGTGGTATACAATTAAAAAAAAATGTTATGCATATTAATAAACTCTATCAACGATTTTCGGTTTGATTAAATTATCTCTTATAGTTTTTGAGATAGGTTGATTTAACTGTATTTTTTTAATGATAATGGTACGGATACCCTTCGTGCGCGAGTCCGACTCGCACTTGCCCGGTTTTTTTAAGAATGCTCTAGTAATTGTAGTAATGTTACACAAATGCAATGGTTGTATATCCATTGCATTTGAGTAACATTTGAAGAAAATACGTGTGACTGTGAAGAAAATATGTATACACAACTGTGAAAGAATAATGCGTAGTAAATAAGTTTTCGAAGTGAAACAGTGCAATTCTGATATCGTTATAATAATCGTACAGAAACATGTCGTACGGTGCTCAGTCGCTGATAAAGAATTACAAAAACAAAAGGAAAATTAAGCATAACCAAGTATTTCCATACTAATGAAGAATCACTCTTCTTGATGTCATTGTGATGTCGACGCTGTAGTAAGTAATGTTTTGATTGCGCACATAATAAATCAGTGTGCCGTTTATTTAGTGATTTATAATTAACTTATGATTATGACAGTTCTCGCAATATTACATTGAGTTTAATGTAGAAAACCGCAATACAAAACATACGTAATACGGTACCGCCGAGCTATATTTAAAAATACGATTATATTTCTTTGCCAAACGCTACGCCGGAAATGGTCAAATGTAAGAGTTTTGAATTTTCGGAAACGTTTTCAAAGTTGCTACTTGTTGGAACGAATTTACACACTGCCTGTATTTGACAGCCGCGAGCTGCTTTGGGTTCGAAATTAAAATTTTATTAAACCACGACCTGAGCGCGTTATATATACTTAGGTAATAGTCAAAATGCCAGTTGCTAACGCATTGTAACGTAGCGTAGTTTTCTATCTCTGTCACTTTTTAGGGTTCCGTAGGCAAAATGGTAAAAACGGAACCCTTTCGACTAGTTGCATAATTACCCATGATTAATAACGAAATGATACAGGTATATTTTTATATTTAAGCGTAGGTAATATTAAATACTTTATTGACTGCAATAACTTTACAACTATTTTTAAAAGACTCTTTTTAAACATGAATAAGAAAATATGGCCAAGGTTTGCACAAAACCATATTTATGAGTACTATCTGATTCGGTCGCATTTTCTAGGCTGCATGCTGGATAAGACGATCGCATCAGGTAACCGGATACGAGTGCGCTGAAAATAGCGAAGTGCCAGTAAGCAAAGTCTGGCAGGTAGTATTGAGCATGAGAGTAGACTTTAAATATTTTTAATTTTAAAGTACTGAATGTATGGAATAACCTTTCTGGAGAGTTACTTTTATGACAAACGTAGTAAAACAATAATGCAAATAATGCAAAACTTTCGTGCATCCCAATAATGTTACTTCAATGGTGGATGCAACCGGATGATAATATTCTGTAAGTTGGGTCTATACAATTACGAAACGCAGAAACTTCAACATTGTCAACAAATATTTGAGTTGCATCTTGTTTATTTATTGTTAAAAAAACAATATTTACTGAAATTTCATGCTTTAGAAGTTTTCAAGCTGCTTCAAAAAAAGGAGGAGGTTATCAATTCGACCGTATGTTTATTTATTTTTTAATGTTTGTTACCTCAGAACTTTCGACTGGGTGAAACGGTTTTGATAATTCTTTTTTTATTTGAAAGCTAATGTTTAACGATTGGTCCCATTTTAATCTGGTCTAGTTCTGAAAATGGCATAGAGGAGAAAACCATTATGTCTTTAATTTGCATTAAGCATGTGCATGACAAATGTACGTACGAATATCTTAATATCACGCCAACCGAGATGGTCCCGTTGGCACACCAATAAGTCGGGGTCTGATGATGAGATCTTGGAGAAATCGGTTGAAGTATTTTTTTTAGTTTGGTGTTTATTGTAAAAAAAAATTACAGTATATTGTGGAATAAAGGTGTCATATAGGTACCATATTTAAAGACCGAGTTCACCAATTCCAAGGTGGGGTTCGAACCCACGTATGTCAATTTTCATGGCTGATGCCTCCTTGAGCACATTAATCACCCGGCCACTCGGCGTCGGTCGGAAAGCTGACATACATGGTTTCGAATCCCACCTGTATAGGACATATTCTAATATTCATAAATTATTGTTATGACATGAAATAGGTAAGTTGAGTTAATAGTACATAACTACAGATGCCGGGACGAAACGGGTTCTTAAGCTTTTTGTAGCAACGGAACAATTTAATACGATTCCCATTGGTCGCGGTGAAAATAAATGTTACCAATAAAAAGCTTCATAAAGTAATACCAGTCGGGTTGCTATGTTTTTTTTTTAATTGTGAATGGAAATGTATGTGTAATGCAAATTAAAAAAGATGTCTTAGCCGGCTTGAAAATTAATTTCCTTTCATCTGAAACAAACACGGATCTACGCTATACCAAAAACGTATACCTATCATAATATGTCCTCCTCCATCTCTTTCAATGATACGTGTTAGCTATCTTGAACTACAGCGATGCGTCTTCTCCGACGCGACCGGTAATGTCTCCCGTATTTCTTCGAACATCGACTGAGCTCTCAAATGCCTCTTTCGGATTGAGCAAACAATGTCGTGAAATGTAATTTCCCTACATAAATATGTTATACTCTATTGCGGTTACGAACTGATTGAAAATGTAGCCAAGTTAAAAAATCTATTTAGTACATAATAGTAGATTGTGCCACGAGGGATCCAAATGATATATTTCCGACGAGGGCATTAATTGAAGGCCGAATAAAGTGACGGATTCCACACTTGAATCCCGAATGTAGGGATTCTAAAGTGGAATCCTGAGCGTAACGCGGGATTCAAGCCTCAACGCCCGGTGGCCTATTTCTCAAAAGCTGGTACCCTGTAATACATGTGGAAGTCTTTATCTAATTAATGGTGTTAAAAAGAGACTTCCACTTGAGGAACGGGCCCCGGGACGAAAATAATTTAGGTACCATGTGACACAATATTGCTTTCTATACCAGCTATGAGAAAAATATATAACAAAATATAACAAAAAATATATATTTATTAAATAATTATGCAAATTGTAATCGATATGTATATTTTTCAACTGACATTTATAGAATAGGGACGACCTGAGGTTGCATTTTATATATTACAGTACCTATTGTGTTCTCGAAAGTTTAAGTGTAAGATTTTAAAGGCTCGCCAATGAACATGTAAATGAAAAAACCGGCTAAGATCATTTCGGGCCATACTCAGTGTGCCGGTTCGTAGTTGTTCAAAAACGGTTGGGCCGATTATGTTCGAAATAGTTTTAATTTAAAATATTCTCTAAGCCTGCTGCAATTCATGATTTTTTTCCATATTTTTGAACCCACGGATTAAAAGTTAGATGGTGGAGGGACAATTTTTTGACATTGGTCTACGGCGACCAGCTTAGCGAAAAACTATACGTGCGAGAGGGAGTTCCCATATCTGCATCCTGCTCCAACTCATGGATTCGCTCGCCGCTGTTCCTTGTTTACTACCGCACCCCAAAAAGCGGCAAAAATAGATGGACGAGGTACTAAAACCAGAAGTAGTGGGAATCGGCAACCTGAGATTATAATGTATTTAAAGAAAATATGATAGTAAAGGTATAATAATGGTAACTATGCGAAAGGCATGAGTACCATGCTGTGTAAAATATAAGCATGACTCATCTGCACGCATTCAATCGAGTAATTCTGAATATTAAACAGAACGGCACCAATGTAGTTAACTACTTTAGTTTAATGTAGGTATCGTATTTACTCATTGTCGGTATTAATATAATTACCGGCTACATTGTATATAAAGTATTTATAAATAGTAAGTTGAATGCTAACGGCACATTGGCGGAATTTCTTTTAAGGGCATTGATGTTATCAATCCATTGAGTAGAATTACATTTTGTACGCCTACTGAGCCATACAGCGTATCCATAAATTTATAATACATTAGCTTTACAACTGAAAATACAGAAACACTGTTCGAGCGAAAAGTTCATAGAGCTGTAACTTCACTTGGTTTAAGTAAGTTAGTCTAGGTCTTCCTCTTCCTCTCTTGCCCACAATTTTTCCCTCTAGGACGTTTATGAAGAATCTGTCGTGTCATAACAGGTGGCCCATCATCATGCCTCTTCTATTCGCTATTGTCTTTAGCAAACACCTTTTCTCTCCTACCATGCTCAAAATCTCTTCGTTCGTCTTTATTTGCATCCAGCAGAAAAAATAAAAGTAGAAATCAAATTATTTATTATCTTAATATTTTGATTTGTACTTTTTATTTTGCTCCAGTAGGCACACTACTTAATGCTATATAAATTATAAATATTAGATGTCATATACGAAAGAAAAACAAAGACCGAGTGGCAGAGGGGAGCAGGCATCAGCCGCGAAAGCTGAGCGCGTGGGTTCGATCCCCACCTCGGACGTTAGGTGATCTTGGTCGTTTTTCTTTGGTATATGACAGCTAATATTTATAATTCAAAATATTTAGTAAATAAATAATTTCATTTGTCTTTTCACAATTATTTCAAACGTATTGCAAGTTTTTAGATTTTGTTTACATTTTTCTGTTTTCTACGGACGAACGATGTTGTTCAACTGTTATAAATGTGCATTTTATTAAAAAAATATATATTATTTATATTTATTTTCAATATATTTTTGTGTCATGAATAAATTCCAAACGTAACCTGTGAACCAGAAAGGAAATGCTTAGCTTTCTCCGGCTAAGTATTTCCTTTCTTCATAATTATTGCAGCAAGAGTCTATTTAATACTGCGATTAGCGACAGTATTTCACCAGGACTTATGAATTTATAAATGTTGAATATATCTAGCTTACAAAAATAAATATCATAATTCAAAATTACAATTGAATTCGTCTTAAATTTTAAGTGCCTGGGTCGATTGCAAAGAAATGTACTATTACATAGTTAAATAATTTGTATGGCTAACTTTCGTAAAACAATAGAAACGATTTGATTTTTATGTTGATTGACCAATTAAGTACTTGCATTTTTTTTAATCCAAGAATTAAATGATAAAAATATATCGTAAGAGTCTGCAAATTTTTCACTATAGGTATTATAATTCTCAGTAGCAAAATCTGGCTTTTTAAAACTTTTTTAGAGTAGCTTTGAATAATTACGATTTTCATAATCCTGTAAGCGTCAGCGGTTGATCTCCTAGCGAAAAAACCACAAACGTTTCATCTGGTAAATTAAATTGAATACCCGTGAAATGGTACGGACAGACAGGTTTTGCAGAAGAGTTAATATTTCATATTAAGAATATTAAATAAGTTGTACGGATTTTACAAATACATACTACTATTGACATTTTACAAACGAACTGGGAGGCTACCACGAATACCACGATCAACTAATGCGATTTAGTTTAGGACGTAATATTAATCGCGATGTGACAGTTCCATAGAATAACTGTCAAAACAGTTTTTGCAAACAAACAGAACCTAAACTGAATCGCATTTGAGAGATCATGGTACCCCATGTTCGACTGAATCTTGTTACGATTAAGTACAGGTACTAGGTAGTAGGTTTATTTGCGAGTACTAATGTCAATATTTTAAATATTTACGCCGCGTGGAGAAGCATGTAAAAATACATACCTATATCACCGCCCCGAATCTTTCCGTGGTGTCGTAAGGGTCGACTAAGGGATTGAGCTGTCACTGAACATTATTTTATTGAAGATCGACGTCATCATAGTGGCTACACTATAAGCGACCACTGCGATCGCGACTATGGACGTTTGCCTATTAATGCAACCATACGCATCGATATAGGAGCTTTGGACGACATGTGCTGATGATGATGAGTCCTGATATAAAGCAGCATCAAATAAAATATGATGTTAAAATGGCAAATAAATCAAATGTTGTTTCTGGCATTTCCATAAGCGATCATTAACATTGCGTAAACGAAATAACAACCCTTATAAAAAGTATCGAAGAAAGGCATGTTCCTTAAGTGGTATTTCTCGTTGGAAATAAGGCCCGAGTAGATGGTAAAAAGGGTAGCGACGAATTGGACGGCCTGTGAGTGACGAGCGGTGAATTTGCGACGAGGACCTTCTCAGCAGAATGTGCGCACAGAAAGAGCACTCGGGACTTTATTCGATTGGAAAAGCCAAAAGATGGTGCAGATATTTTAAGTTGATGTATACGGGTGGTCAATCTAAAATGGATCAGTAGGGAGAAATCTAAAACTATAACAGAAAAGGACATTTATTAAATAGAACTTTCATCATCTTTGTTTGGTTATTGATTGTATTGAATGTGCGTGCACGTCAGACATTCACTTTTTCATCAGAATTTAATGTTATTGTAACTATAATAACATAATATTTGAGCACAAACATTTCTCCCCACTGATCCCTTCGGGTTGATCAACCTGTATTTCGTGTATAACATTCTGAAAATACTTCTAACGGCTAATTGAAAAATTCGATTTAGTTGTAGATAGGTATGTTGCTACTCTTATGCAATCAATATTCGTAGGTCTCCGATTATAGTTTTTAAAAGTGTCAATTGCGCTTAAATTGGTACTAAAGATGATTAATATTTAATACTCCAGGTAGCAGTCGACTATAATTATAATAATAAATAATAATAATAATAAAGAATATTTATTTCTGAAAACAGCGTACAGATATAGCAGGGGTCTCCGCACTAGGCTATCGCCTGTATCGCGGGGAACCATATACATTTGAAAAAAACAGAATCAGTTACAAAACAATAAAATCAAACATTAGGTAATTAATGTTCGAGACATACAATTTAATACCACTTTACGCTGTGATAGTTTTTCACGTATAGCCTATATTTACCATAAGCTAATTAGCCCACGCTGCCAGCTTATAGTGAACGTCGTATCGACTGCCCAAATATTAACTTTCCCTCTCGGTTACATGTCACCGAAACACGGAGCAGCAAGTATATTATTATTTCAAAATATACTGTAAAAATGATAAATCTGAATGATTACAATGCTGTGCTAAGACCCTTGGCGCCCAAGGGAAACTTCGGCGTGTTTCTAACTCGTTCCAATTTTAAATTGAACAAATTTCAAATGACATGGTTTCATGGAATTAGGATCAAATAAACATTTTGTTTTTAATTTGAGAGGAAATCTGTGGATTTGCATCAAGGTTCTGGACAATCATTGTTTAGTTATTGACCTTGGGTTTGAGCAATCTCAGCGAAATGTTACATAATAATTAGAATTTGTTCAAATACGGCGTAATTAAAATACTAGCAACTGTGTTTTAATGCCTGTGGAAACGGCTAAGGCTAAGATATTGGTTGGGATGGATAATTGGATATTGTTAGGTATAAACATATTACAATAATTAAATAAGTGTATAGTTTTTTATGTAGGTATATGGTATGCAAATAGATTTGCATTGTGAATTGTTACAATAATCAAAAGTAACATAACCAAACCTCACGATCCATTTTTCCGAATTTCTTCGTCGTTTTCGTTAGTGGCAACGGCTATAAATTAGTTCGCGTGTCATGGCAAAGGAAATTAAAAGTGATTATTGCCAAAAATACGTGGAAATGGAGATGTCGACGCAGTAAAAGTAAATAACGCTTTTGAAATCTGGTGGAACGTGACCTGTCTCACGCTGTAAAGAGTTCGAAGCGCCAGAAAGTAATGAATTGTATAGGTATATTATGCGATGTATTAATCTGTTTTCATAGTTTTATTTCGTGATTAACTGTGGCGGGAACCGAAGACAATTTGACAATCTGGTTATTGATTCCCAGGCTCGTTTCCTACGTTAATGCTACCATATTTTTAGGGTTCCGTAGCCAAAATGGCAAAAACGGAACCCTTATAGATTCGTCATGTCCGTCTGTCCGTCTGTCCGTCTGTCACAGCCGATTTACTCGAAAACTATAAATGCTACAGTGATGAAATTTGGTAAAAATATGTGTTGTATGGACCGCTACAAAATTATGATACTATATTGTAAAAAAAAATTGGGGTTGGGGCCCTCCATACATGTAACCGAGGGATCGAAATTTTTTTTAGATGTATATAAGCGTTTCTATTTTTTAAACTACGTGGTATACAATTAAAAAAAAATGTTATGCATATTAATAAACTCTATCAACGATTTTCGGTTTGATTAAATTATCTCTTATAGTTTTTGAGATAGGTTGATTTAACTGTATTTTTTTAATGATAATGGTACGGATACCCTTCGTGCGCGAGTCCGACTCGCACTTGCCCGGTTTTTTTAAGAATGCTCTAGTAATTGTAGTAATGTTACACAAATGCAATGGTTGTATATCCATTGCATTTGAGTAACATTTGAAGAAAATACGTGTGACTGTGAAGAAAATATGTATACACAACTGTGAAAGAATAATGCGTAGTAAATAAGTTTTCGAAGTGAAACAGTGCAATTCTGATATCGTTATAATAATCGTACAGAAACATGTCGTACGGTGCTCAGTCGCTGATAAAGAATTACAAAAACAAAAGGAAAATTAAGCATAACCAAGTATTTCCATACTAATGAAGAATCACTCTTCTTGATGTCATTGTGATGTCGACGCTGTAGTAAGTAATGTTTTGATTGCGCACATAATAAATCAGTGTGCCGTTTATTTAGTGATTTATAATTAACTTATGATTATGACAGTTCTCGCAATATTACATTGAGTTTAATGTAGAAAACCGCAATACAAAACATACGTAATACGGTACCGCCGAGCTATATTTAAAAATACGATTATATTTCTTTGCCAAACGCTACGCCGGAAATGGTCAAATGTAAGAGTTTTGAATTTTCGGAAACGCTTTCAAAGTTGCTACTTGTTGGAACGAATTTACACACTGCCTGTATTTGACAGCCGCGAGCTGCTTTGGGTTCGAAATTAAAATTTTATTAAACCACGACCTGAGCGCGTTATATATACTTAGGTAATAGTCAAAATGCCAGTTGCTAACGCATTGTAACGTAGCGTAGTTTTCTATCTCTGTCACTTTTTAGGGTTCCGTAGGCAAAATGGTAAAAACGGAACCCTTTCGACTAGTTGCATAATTACCCATGATTAATAACGAAATGATACAGGTATATTTTTATATTTAAGCGTAGGTAATATTAAATACTTTATTGACTGCAATAACTTTACAACTATTTTTAAAAGACTCTTTTTAAACATGAATAAGAAAATATGGCCAAGGTTTGCACAAAACCATATTTATGAGTACTATCTGATTCGGTCGCATTTTCTAGGCTGCATGCTGGATAAGACGATCGCATCAGGTAACCGGATACGAGTGCGCTGAAAATAGCGAAGTGCCAGTAAGCAAAGTCTGGCAGGTAGTATTGAGCATGAGAGTAGACTTTAAATATTTTTAATTTTAAAGTACTGAATGTATGGAATAACCTTTCTGGAGAGTTACTTTTATGACAAACGTAGTAAAACAATAATGCAAATAATGCAAAACTTTCGTGCATCCCAATAATGTTACTTCAATGGTGGATGCAACCGGATGATAATATTCTGTAAGTTGGGTCTATACAATTACGAAACGCAGAAACTTCAACATTGTCAACAAATATTTGAGTTGCATCTTGTTTATTTATTGTTAAAAAAACAATATTTACTGAAATTTCATGCTTTAGAAGTTTTCAAGCTGCTTCAAAAAAAGGAGGAGGTTATCAATTCGACCGTATGTTTATTTATTTTTTAATGTTTGTTACCTCAGAACTTTCGACTGGGTGAAACGGTTTTGATAATTCTTTTTTTATTTGAAAGCTAATGTTTAACGATTGGTCCCATTTTAATCTGGTCTAGTTCTGAAAATGGCATAGAGGAGAAAACCATTATGTCTTTAATTTGCATTAAGCATGTGCATGACAAATGTACGTACGAATATCTTAATATCACGCCAACCGAGATGGTCCCGTTGGCACACCAATAAGTCGGGGTCTGATGATGAGATCTTGGAGAAATCGGTTGAAGTATTTTTTTTAGTTTGGTGTTTATTGTAAAAAAAAATTACAGTATATTGTGGAATAAAGGTGTCATATAGGTACCATATTTAAAGACCGAGTTCACCAATTCCAAGGTGGGGTTCGAACCCACGTATGTCAATTTTCATGGCTGATGCCTCCTTGAGCACATTAATCACCCGGCCACTCGGCGTCGGTCGGAAAGCTGACATACATGGTTTCGAATCCCACCTGTATAGGACATATTCTAATATTCATAAATTATTGTTATGACATGAAATAGGTAAGTTGAGTTAATAGTACATAACTACAGATGCCGGGACGAAACGGGTTCTTAAGCTTTTTGTAGCAACGGAACAATTTAATACGATTCCCATTGGTCGCGGTGAAAATAAATGTTACCAATAAAAAGCTTCATAAAGTAATACCAGTCGGGTTGCTATGTTTTTTTTTTAATTGTGAATGGAAATGTATGTGTAATGCAAATTAAAAAAGATGTCTTAGCCGGCTTGAAAATTAATTTCCTTTCATCTGAAACAAACACGGATCTACGCTATACCAAAAACGTATACCTATCATAATATGTCCTCCTCCATCTCTTTCAATGATACGTGTTAGCTATCTTGAACTACAGCGATGCGTCTTCTCCGACGCGACCGGTAATGTCTCCCGTATTTCTTCGAACATCGACTGAGCTCTCAAATGCCTCTTTCGGATTGAGCAAACAATGTCGTGAAATGTAATTTCCCTACATAAATATGTTATACTCTATTGCGGTTACGAACTGATTGAAAATGTAGCCAAGTTAAAAAATCTATTTAGTACATAATAGTAGATTGTGCCACGAGGGATCCAAATGATATATTTCCGACGAGGGCATTAATTGAAGGCCGAATAAAGTGACGGATTCCACACTTGAATCCCGAATGTAGGGATTCTAAAGTGGAATCCTGAGCGTAACGCGGGATTCAAGCCTCAACGCCCGGTGGCCTATTTCTCAAAAGCTGGTACCCTGTAATACATGTGGAAGTCTTTATCTAATTAATGGTGTTAAAAAGAGACTTCCACTTGAGGAACGGGCCCCGGGACGAAAATAATTTAGGTACCATGTGACACAATATTGCTTTCTATACCAGCTATGAGAAAAATATATAACAAAATATAACAAAAAATATATATTTATTAAATAATTATGCAAATTGTAATCGATATGTATATTTTTCAACTGACATTTATAGAATAGGGACGACCTGAGGTTGCATTTTATATATTACAGTACCTATTGTGTTCTCGAAAGTTTAAGTGTAAGATTTTAAAGGCTCGCCAATGAACATGTAAATGAAAAAACCGGCTAAGATCATTTCGGGCCATACTCAGTGTGCCGGTTCGTAGTTGTTCAAAAACGGTTGGGCCGATTATGTTCGAAATAGTTTTAATTTAAAATATTCTCTAAGCCTGCTGCAATTCATGATTTTTTTCCATATTTTTGAACCCACGGATTAAAAGTTAGATGGTGGAGGGACAATTTTTTGACATTGGTCTACGGCGACCAGCTTAGCGAAAAACTATACGTGCGAGAGGGAGTTCCCATATCTGCATCCTGCTCCAACTCATGGATTCGCTCGCCGCTGTTCCTTGTTTACTACCGCACCCCAAAAAGCGGCAAAAATAGATGGACGAGGTACTAAAACCAGAAGTAGTGGGAATCGGCAACCTGAGATTATAATGTATTTAAAGAAAATATGATAGTAAAGGTATAATAATGGTAACTATGCGAAAGGCATGAGTACCATGCTGTGTAAAATATAAGCATGACTCATCTGCACGCATTCAATCGAGTAATTCTGAATATTAAACAGAACGGCACCAATGTAGTTAACTACTTTAGTTTAATGTAGGTATCGTATTTACTCATTGTCGGTATTAATATAATTACCGGCTACATTGTATATAAAGTATTTATAAATAGTAAGTTGAATGCTAACGGCACATTGGCGGAATTTCTTTTAAGGGCATTGATGTTATCAATCCATTGAGTAGAATTACATTTTGTACGCCTACTGAGCCATACAGCGTATCCATAAATTTATAATACATTAGCTTTACAACTGAAAATACAGAAACACTGTTCGAGCGAAAAGTTCATAGAGCTGTAACCGGAAACCGCATCGGAACCAGGAAATTGGTGTTTCACGCCTTGCGCATAATAAATAGCATTGCCGTCTGCTTATTCCTCTGCCGAATCTTATACGATATTCTGCTATCACTGTGTTGTATATTAACGTCATGATCATGATATCAGATAAAAAAAATTTTCTTACTCGCTATATAGTGATTTGACACAATGATAACTTGCATTAAATAAAATTTGGTTTCATTAAATCTAGGTACTTTTTGCGTGTCAACCAATAAGTTTATGATATGATAGCCCTGTAGCTAGGATACGTTAGGTTTTACTCGATATGTAATGCATGCTATCACGCTCGCACTGACATAATTATAAGAGCGAGCGCGAGGGCCTGCTTTACGTATCGAGTAAAACCTAACATTACCGATAGGTACTTGCAAAGCTATGGTGAGACTTCTGCTCACTCGCACCAATAAAAAAAAAAAAATAAAGGCCGAGCCACAGCGGTGTGCCATCTACTATTAACATTTACTATGGTACAACGCGCACGTCACGCACACGCGCACGCGCCCGTGCTTCACACGCATGCTGTCTGGCTTGGACTTAAGAGTAGAAGAAAGTCTGAAAGTTTTGACGGTAACTGTATCTTGCGATTCAACTTTTATCTAAATTAATAATTATCTAAGGAATATAATGATGTGTGATACAAAATGACAATATAATAGTTAGGATCATTTGGAAAAAGGTTAGTAGTTCACCACATCCAATTTTAAAAATTAATTACTTTTTAATTAACCATAATCTATGTACAGATAGACAGAAAAATAAGTAGGACAGGAAAATAGTAAATACCTACCTATAATTATTTATTGCACTGTTGCTATTGGAACCATATTATCATCAGAATAAACTCATATTCTTCATTGAAATACTGGCTATTATACTTAAATAATGTATATTCGTAACATATTTACGAATAACTAACATTGCGCACTAACTAAAAAATTAACAACAGTGCGTGTAACCGAAAACTGCAGATTTTAAATAGGTTACCTTCATAATTAGGGGAACTAAACTGATAGCTCAGAATGTTGTAAGTACCTAATAGGAGGGAAACATCGATATTATAGCTTGTACGTTTTATGATATTTATTAAGAGTCCGGTATTTACTTTTAGAAATTTGCTCGTCTTTGTGATACTATATTAGAGTAGCTAACTAAAATTAATCCTATTAGCGTTTTAACATAGTATATTTCTTAAAAATAATATACATATGTGTCAAAAGGGTACCTAACGTTCCAATAATAAAGGGTGATTCATGTTCCGATTACAGTCTATTCAATTAATGTTCTTTTTTAGCATTAGTAAATCATTACGCTTACAAATTTGTCGCGTTTTTAAATCGAATAGGTACTTCCAATTAGGTATCTAAACGGTACACCATAGATTTTTCTGCTTCACTCTTTTCTCGACATTTTCTTTTACTTGGAGGCGATAGTCTTGAAGTACGAATAGATGGTTGTGACGTCGATTGGCATCTCCTTGAGCGGTCTGGACCATGGGGATCCATGATCCAGTAAGAGCGGTGTTAACAAGATAAGACTAAATAAAGATAATCATGTAATAAAATAAGAATTGGTTAAAAACTTTAACACAATCAATGTAACGAAAAATTCACTTAAACTATTTAAATATAGGTAGGTAGCACTGAGCAGACCGATGTATAAATTGGATAAATACCATTCTGTCAACTGTAATACTGTCAATAATAAGAAACGGCGGATAGTGTTTTTTACAAATTAATGTTCAAAACCATGTTCTTATTAATATAACTATATTTTTATATTCAAACGATATATTTGAAAATTATTATATTTTAGAATTATAACTAACGTGAGACTCAACCATATTTAAATATTTATCAAACGGGTTACTCGCGTTTGATAAATATTTAAATATTATATTTTATATTTAATAATGCTACCTACCTGGTTTGAAGTAAATATTTAAATGTCGATATTAACAACAATAACAAGCAAAACTGCGGCAATATTAACTAGCGTGTATTGAACTGTCAAATTAGTTCGCCTAATTTTGGAGGCGACTTAAATAAAAAGCTAGCGAAACTCATAAAGTTGTCTTTAGTCTTTTTATTGCTATTCATGATAATACAAGGAAAATTAGATGAATTACCATTGTACAAAATACAGGCTGTGGTATTATAATTGAAGTCTTATTAATTAGCCCCTAATTAACGGTCGCAAACAAAAGTCTTTAACGAGGAATCTTTGAAGCTGGGTGAGACGAATTCGACGTTTTAATTAAACGCTTTCGGTATGATATATACAGTGGTTCTTCTTAACGTTGTAAACACAAGTAAATTGTAAATGAATAAAAAATAACCCGCCTAACTAGAGCAAGTCGGGCCATGCTCAATTGCTCATGCTATAGAGTTCTGCAGTTAAAAATCAAAATCTGTTAGCCCGATTATGTTCGATATAGTTTTCTTTTAAAGTAATCTAGAATCCTAATATTCATGATAAAGTTAAACCACCACACCATTTTTTTCATCTTCTAATAATTTCAATTATTAAAATAACATTATTATTTTGAACGTACCATGTGGCATAAATGGCATAAAAATGTAAAAAATGAATGAAAAATGAAAAGAGTTTTTGGATTTAGACATTTTTAGGACCGAAGCGCTAAATGTATGATGGCGCAAAGCAATAAAGTATTGTTAAAGAGATAATGGGTTTGAAGCTAGTTGCAAGTTGTAATTAAGTACATTGTATATATTATGCTACCCAACAGATTATCTTAAATAGAGGCTGGTATGTAATCTTTTTTTTTTGGGTATGAAACACACTTTACTTTTAATAAGGTTTCGTTTCTTGTTGAACTTTAGTGGTGTCCCTGACAACAAAGAAAAAGGCAATTTTGCTATGATAGAGGAACAGCAATCAAAAAAGTGTTCCAACTGATTCATTAATAAAAATATAGAAGATATTATTGGACAAATCTACTTCCTCTCGCATTGAAATAAAAAAGTGTCTGCTATTTGTTATACAACATTGTGTGCCCATTTCAGACTCGAGTCTATTGTCGCGACACGAAACAGTGCGTAACTGGAAAATACTAGCTGTGCGAAATTCTAACTGGTTGGTTTTTAGTTTTTTTTTATCGATCTAGTTCAATCAACTGTTTGCAATTTTATAACCGCCATTGATAACTGAGTGGAAAACCTCAACTAACCATTTGTGACCTGTATGCGTTTATAATATTTGTATCCGGTTCAAAACCAGCAAACACGTGTATTGAAAACGTGGTCACGAATAAAACTAAAATACTATCGGTTCGTCTCGTGGACAAATAAAAAGTCAATGTAGAAATATGTTCTAAATCACAGATACAAAATTCTCACGTCGCATTCTCGCTAGAATATCGCATGCCTGCATTGGCACTGCAACTGCCAAATTGCATATCGATATGAAATTGGGATTTACTTAGAGTTTTGAACTCTAGAAGTGACTTCCTCATAACAGATGCACATTTTTGGGGTTTCTGAGTAATTTCGCCATGCCGTCTGTCTGTCTGTCCGCATCTTAGCTCAGTAACCATTAGAGGCTACTATAAATTTGCAATTTGTTAAAAGTAAACATATTAGTCACGCCGTGAAAGCTGTAGAATAAATATTATAAAATAGTACATTTCGATGCTAGTGCGGAAGGTATGTCATTACTTGACAGAATTGAATTGAAGAAAGAATGACATTTCCGCGCGTGCATCGAACGACGTTTTTCAATACAGTTGAAAAAATTAAAAGATGATAAACAAAATAGCTAGTTAAGCTATGAGATGAAACTTTGACAATTAACATTTTTGACGGACAAATGGTGTTTTTTTAGCTCTAAAAGTTGCATTCATAATTTAATGGGTAATAGATTTTGCTATTCAACCAACTCAAACGTTTTCATTTGAAAATACATAATTTATAAGTAAGAAGCAAGTTAAACCTATAAAATCTTCACTTTTAATAACCTTCGTAACACCATGTTCGACTATCTGTTTATATAAATATTTAAATTGTATAAAAACAAAAACAAATTGTTGATTTTAGATACTTAATAAAAATGCTTGCAGTTAAGAAAAACGCCTCTAGTTTGACAGGTGGTTCGAGACCGTTCCGTTCTCACAAATATTTTTCAATACTTAATATTTAAAAAAAATATGGTGATGAGGACGTAAGAATAAAATATGAAATATCAATATTTTTAATCGTTTTGTATTAGCAGTAGGTTTTTAGTTTTATTACGTCTTGGTAAAGCGAAATACATTAAAACTTTTTAGTATGCAGTCGTCAAATGGAACACAACTTGATTTAAAAAGATTGGAAAAGTAAAAAGCAATAGTTCGCAAAAACTGACTTTGCGCATGCAAAACAGCCAAGAAAAGCACCTTTTTTGAGCAACTGTATTGAAAAAAATGTTTTCGGTGAACTCCCCTACACGTAAAGTGGAGATGATTTTATTTTATTTTATTGAAATCATGTGGCGTACATCTGAATAAGGTTCCAATTTCTTTTTAATTTTATGTTTTCTGAGATAACCGCTCCAGAATTTTATTCGTCATAAAATTATCATATCCGTCCGAAACGTACGACAAAACTTAGGAATAACTTCAAAATTAAACTATTTTGAAAATAATTGGCGCAGCCGTTTTCCATCAACTGCAGAACCCTACACTGAGAACGACCTTACAATGCTTTGGGCTGGCTTATTGTTTTTAAGTATTATCCGATCTCCTGTGCATTGCTTTGTCATAGTAGTGAGTCATCTTCTCGCTCGCGCCAATACGCAAGGGCGAGCGGGATGGATAGAAAGTAAACGGCCGCTAATAACGTAGCGGAATCTCATGGTAGGGCTACTGTTCTGACATCATTCTATAGAATGTAATATATAATACCCGGTAATGTAATACCCGCGGTGGGCATCTCTACTTTACACTTAGGAAGTGAAGAAATTGGTCGTTTAACCAATTGAAAATTTTCAAGTAACTCATAAATGAAGTAAACGCAGGGTTGTAGCTCAAAATAGTTAATTCTTACTATTAATTATTTAAGTAACTTATTTAAGTAAAATTATTTCATTTCAATTATTGAATTAAAGTTTTTTGGTTATGAATGTGCCTCGTTATAATGCCCGCCGTGCTAAGCTTCATATTAGGTTTTACAATTTTTCATAATAGCTGCACACATTATTGTTATAATACTTTTAGTTTGCTTTTTTAAATTGGATGGAAAAGTCCTGATATTTTATGGGCGGAGTCATGTTTTACCCCGTTAAAAAGTTTGTTATCTTATCTAACTTCACCTTACAACGAATTCGATTTATTACAAATACAGAGAGCTTAACAAAGACGATGCAGTGTGTTGACGACGGGAACCCTTGTCTCTTTAGTCATTCCTGCTTTATTACGAAAGGGTTGGCATCGCGTATTTAACTTATCTGGAGTTACAATCATTTTATACTTTATGATAGCTGCTTACCATCAAGTAGGCCGTATGCTTATTTGTCACCTTCTTAGTACAAACAAATATTGTGGTGGTCCAGTATTTTTAATTCTCAGTTTCAAAGCTGCATCTAGCATATTATTTTGCGAGCGCATCTGGGTTTTATTAATTCAATATCTAACAATAACCTCCCTTTTTTTTCACTACCGGTCCATATTTATATCGCCTTTATATTACAGGGGCAAGTAATATAATAACGACCTTGATTTTGTAATACCAAGACCGTTGCATATTTACAAGCGTATATATTATGGGCGCCGCCTGATACTAAGCAGCTATCTTAATCGATTTTTGCAACTTCACAGGTGGCACATACCTAGATCAAAACAGTATTAACGTTGTAAGTCATGAATATACCTTTACCATGTAATATCAATACGAGTACATACCTATATACCAAAAAATACATGAATTTTGAGATAATACTGTTGTGATCTAGAAAAGCGCGCGCGCATATTACGTGCATTGCCGACAGATTAAAAGAGGTGGGTTCCTTAAATTGAAATAAAAAAGAGTATAGAATGTAAACATACATTCTATGCGCCTTAATCGGCAAAATGCATCTTTTGCAATTCTTTGAGCTCTGCTTACCTTACTCACCAGCAGGAGCACAATCATGGAGCATTATTTGGCTGTGGTTTTCTGTAAGGTATTTTCCCAGATGGACTCACACAGTGAGACATACATCAGTGAGATACATTCGCTGAGCTGTGCTTTACCACATAAAGCGAAATAACATTGCGTGGCTCGTCCCCTTTTAGACGTACATAGCTTAAAGACTTAAACTCGGTCCGAATTTGGTCTAAGTCGAGCCATTGCTTTAGAAATTTGGAATAAATTTCAGCAGAGTTAGACTGCATTTATACAGGGTGCTGGCGAGGAAACCGAAAGATTTTAATGCTGAATTCCTGAGCATATTTAGAGTATTTAATGTTATTTAAAATTTCCTGGATTCGGCTTGGTTCCAGAGATAATTAACCTTTTTTCGAAAAAAGTTTTTCGACGTAACTCGTCGTACAACTTCTTTTTGATTACAATGCTACCACAACGTGTTCTAATATCACACATTTTGCCTGACAATCAAAAATTTAGAATAGACTTGACGAAAAAACCTGCCTCTAAAAATCAACACATTTTTTTTTAACAAATTGTTGTTATGATAAAGTATTGCAAATGTAAAAAGTATTCAAAAAGTCTTGTTTATTTTTCGGTTTCCTCCCGTGCACCCTGTATATCTTTCGTTTGGCTTTGACAGATCATTGTTTTGTGATACGGTAGTTTTGATATTTACCTTGCTTTAATAATCACAGAATCAATATTAAAGACATGTTATTACTCATTATGTTCTTGACATTTATATATTTAATGATACATATTATTTGCGTTCATGATTATATATTTCCTTCTTTGCATTGAAGTATGAAGTTAATTAAATTTAAAAAAAATGCTTGGTGAGTAATTGTTAGAAACCTGTTGCAAATTCGGAACTACGGAGCAGTTATTTTGCTCCCCTGAGAAGATAGGTATTATGGTGTGTTTGACATTGTACACAAAATTAAATCTGGATTTCACCTGAAACTCAAAATGTAGGTATTGTGCTAAGGCTGAGCCAAAATGTTCAACTCCAAATGAGCATTCTGCAATCCTCTTTTCCTAACTTTTTTCGTTAACCTTAATATTCTGGTTCTGAACTATGCTGAAGAAAATAAGTACCTAATCGAGTTAAGTATTCGTAATTAAGACCAATTTCAATTAAATTCAACGAACATTTTGGGGTTCACTATTGGGATGCATACTAACGAATGTAATAATGTGTTACGCATAATGTCTTCTAGCCGAAATATTGACAAGACGAATCATATTTATGCATATTTTTTTACGCATAATATTTAAAAGCATACACATTAAAGGCATACCCGTCATAATAACTAATGTCACACAGTATAAATACAAAATTGCATAATAATTATTACGCATCATTTCACGATGCATACAAATAGTTAATCCTAAAATTAGACTACCAACTGGCATGATTGACATGCTATTACAGTTAGCTGCCTTTCGTTTACGAATGACGATTAAGCGTTAGCGATTGGCAACTTGTCTAAGCATCCAGGCGTTCTACTGTATACGGAGAATGACGGTAGATTCACATTTAGTTTTATGAATAAAAGTGACGGTGAGTAATATAAAAATGTAAGCGATTAAGGAAAACCGATTGTTTCAACATGGCAAATCAAGCGTGTATAATCGATATATGGGAACAATAGTGAGGTCGACGGGGGTCTGCGACGCAGACCCCCTATTCTGCGTAGTTTAGGCGCTTCGCGCCGGACAACACACTAACCTAACCTAATTTATCTATACTTTGATATTAGATAGTAACGCATTTTAATATTTTAGATTCAAGAGACCCGCAACAGAATAAAAGAACATTCTAAAATATGTAAAATACTCAATATGTAAAATGCATGTTAATTGATTTAAAATTGATGTTAAACAAAGAAAAGTGTTTTATTCAAATAGGGAACTAAAATTATGGTTTCCGAAATATATATGGCTAATAACCATTAGTCCAAACAGTAATATGCGTAGTATACATTAGGCAAATATAAATTAGTCCAAGTTAAATTATTACAAAACTTAAATATGCGAACAAAGTAGTATGCCGAAATAATTACTATGCGACAGTACATAATGCTAATACAAATTATGTGAAGAAAAGTATGCCAAAATAGAATAGCCTGAAAAAGATTATGCGACCAGAAGGTATACACATTTTGGTGCACTTATAAATGAATTTCCAGGGCATTTCTCAAAGCGTAAACGGACATCTCATTCATCTGGCCACTTTTTTTGGAAGTGGCTGCATAAGCTGCATCTGTCGGTACCATTTTCAGTCGTCAGATACAGCACCCGTTTCTCTAAAAGACATTCAAAACCAACCTCAAATAATTCAGCCACTTCCAAAAAAACGTGACCAGATGAATGAGATGTCCGTTTATGCTCTGAGAAATGCCCTCCTACACCTCTGCTCGTAGTGCTCGTAAAGGTAAAGTAGGAACAACCTAACATAATCAATAATATTAGTACATTATAGACTTGTCGATTACTAATCATTTTCATCCACACGGTTCCAGTAATTGTAGAGATTGAGGGAATTAAAATTTCGAAACCAATTTCATATTTCAAATATCTACATTAGGTATATTTAGTATAAAATTTCAAAATTATCAAAATTTAGCGACAGCGATTGCAATTTCTGAAACTGCAATGAAAACTATTTTTCCAAATAAACCAATAATTATTAGATGGGTCATTCCGTAATAAAAATAGTTTACTTATATGTAAGATTTAGAACATAAATAGGTATTTATTTGTATGAACGATTAGGTATTATTAATACACATATTCTTTAAGGATTTAGCCTCTATAATATAGGTAATACTTCTACTTTCTAGTTTACATAAAAAAATGCAACAATAAAGTCTCTCCATTTTGTATATGAAATGGTTAAATTGATTTATTGCTTCCCAATTGGCTAACTATTAAAAAGCGGTTAGACCAATTAATATTGTACCAAAATGTTCTGTTATATTTGAGTTTAATGAAATTTAATTAGTCGCTCCACTTTCCTAACGCAACCGACGAGAGCTCGTAAAAGTTAGGGTTGAATTCAGTGTTTACCATCTAGCACTGTGTTTAACTCGATCTATCAAGACTATGGAGAATTTTCAGGAAACCATTTTAGAAATACCTGGAAACCGAAAATCATATAGGATTCGATTGATTGCGTAACCAAGTTTTAGTCGTTTAATACAAAATGCTCAGAACACAATATACAGGGTGATCAATCCAAATGGGTCACTATGGAGGTTTTAGAAACCATTTATAACAAAAAGCGAAATCTTATCTTAGGAACCATGATGTCGATTTTAGTAAAAAGAAAAACTGCATTTCTACACTTTCAAAAATACGTGTACTCGGCCCAGCTACATGTACATGGTCCCGTTTTATCTATTTATCGTGCTACACGTCACTTTCGCAACTGCATAGGTACTTGTTAGAACGTGACGGCAAAGCCGACAAACGATTACACGCGGTACCATCATACTCGTAAGCCTACAAGGTGCCAATCACTTACGCTCAGTAGCGTATCGTAGTGTTCCATCTCTCTCACTGTTTTATATTGGTGCGACAAAGACAATTAGCTGCCTATCGTTTACGATTGACGATTAAGCGTTAGCGATCCTGGACTTTTTGGTAAAACATTGTTATTTTCCTTAATATATATCGATTGTGTAGCTTTTAAATAGTAAATGTTACAAAAGAAACATGATATTTAAAACGAATAAAATGCATTGTTTCAAACAATTAAGTTTAATTTTTCAATACTCGAATGCCGTCGCCGGCCTATTGACATTGTATGGGTAAGTTACAAACAAAAACTATGTTATCAAACACAATTTTTTTTTCAGCAACAATAATTATGTCTAGTCATGGAAAAGTGTATAAAGGAGATACTAGATGAAATTAATAACTTGAACCATTTCAGAAGGACAATTAAAAGACCAACCTTCAACCTCATTTATTATCAGGACTTTCCGTTTTGAATGCAGATTTACATGTTAGAATATAATATTCATATAGGTATGAAAATGTCGGCGCGGCTGGTCGACACCACGGGGGATCCCAGATCTGGGGCTTGCCTCTCCCAAGGTATCGCTCTGGCGGTTCAGAGAGGTGATGCCGCCAGCATAATGGAATCCATGCCACAAACAAAGCTCCTAGACGGAGTTTTCTTTTTATAATTGCATTAACGGCTAAGTATATTTTCTTAAATAGATTATGGTTCGTTTTAATTTATTTAAGGACAGTTTTGTAATTGATAATGTATGAAATAAAATGTAAATGACTATATTTATATTACCTATAGTTTACGCCTCGTACAGTCAGCCATTTTCAGAGTCTGCCGTAATTGTAACCGCTAGTTGGCGCTGTCATCGCTCATCATCACGCACCCCATTAAATAATTAATGAATACCAAGGTATAATTTTATACTACAGGGTGAACGACATGAAGTGTTACCAAGTAGATTTTATTAATGTCAAATTATATTTATGTCAAAGTAATAGCGGCTTATTATCGGAAATATGTTTTGGACACCGCATTGATGTCTTAGGCACGCAAACATTCCGGTCGTAGACCGCAAACATAAGAACAAGACTGAGCTTCGGCTTATAAAGCTCGTAAGAACCAAAAATGGCTCAAAACCGAATTTCACGTGTAATTTCTCCAGTGCAGTGAGTTTCTGACTTTTTATTTGGTCTATTTTGAAGAGAAAGGTGAGAGCAGTTAAACATGCTAGTATAAATGCAATGAAGTAAGCCATCGTATTTTACTGGCACATATCACTACTACTGGCTCACAAACGTGCTACGAGCAAATATTATTTTACCATTTGAAGATCTGACTATGGAGACGTATGGCAAAAGGTAGTCATATTGACTAAAAGTAAATTTAATCAGAAAAATGTAATATTTTTCTCTTGTTTCTTCTCACTTAACTATAGTAATAAATTGTTGCAATAAAAAAATCGCAGTTCTTTGAAAATGGTAACACTTCATATCGTTCACCCTGTATTCATTTATAAACATGCAAATGAAAATATATATAGAATAATTAATATTTGCCAATTATGTACGGTTAATTGTGCATTACAAACCACAAAGGTTTTAATGGATTTAATTGATGTCTTAAATATTACTTTTAACTAAGTTACCTCAAATTCCATTATTTAGTGTACGAGAATTATCTCGCAGAATTTAGGAATATATTATGCAGATATTTCGGCAAGAAAAAATAACTGGAATTGACGGAAAACATTTTTCTGTAAAGGAAGTTATGATTATGAATAGTCCCTGAATAGCCAATTTGTCTTCCATAAACTCATTTATTATTTGCTTTATTTTAATGATTGATATGGTTTCTGAATAGGTGCCTATTTGTTTTGCCATGGATCTGTATGTATTAATATAATGATTTTGTTTGTTTGTAGAAACGTTAAGGAAATGGCGTCTATAAAATAAATAACCAATTCAATTTTGAAAAACGGAAATAAGTTCGAAATTTTAAATTGAATAACTTTGAACCCTAGTCTTCTTCACAAATACAGGGTGTTTTTTTTTCGACCGTTCAAATTCTACGTAGTGAAT
Source organism: Thaumatotibia leucotreta (assembly GCA_025490895.1). Classification (NCBI taxonomy): domain Eukaryota; kingdom Metazoa; phylum Arthropoda; class Insecta; order Lepidoptera; family Tortricidae; genus Thaumatotibia; species Thaumatotibia leucotreta. The sequence goes on from JALPQI010006116.1 coordinate 48,672, forward strand.
GTGTAGGTCATACTCACCAACTTTTACTATGGGGACAAAGTCGAAATCGTGAAAAAAAAATCAGCTGTTTCATACAAATTGGCGGCATTACGCCGGCCGAAATGTATGAAACAGCTGATTTTTTTTTCGCGATTTCGACTTTGTCCCCATAGTAAAAGTTGACCAGTATGACCTACACATTCACTACGTAGAATTTGAACGGTCGAAAAAAAAACACCCTGTATATATTTTCTATCAAAGTCATCCACACACTACTACTACCATTGTGTGTTGTCTAAAGGTGCATTCAGACCAAACGAGCATTCGCTATTCTATCCCCCCACTCTACGAAATTCGATCGTTACACAAAACGTGATTCGTTGATTTCGTAGAGCGGGGGATAGAATAGCGAATGCTCGTTTGGTCTGAATGCACCTTAAGGCGACAATTTTATGAAATCGTAACTTTCCTGGACACTTTTAAATCTATTCTGTGAAAATGACAACAACGCTAGTTAGTTATTTGAAGTCACTATCAAACACAATTATTCTACATATATTTGATATGTCAAAAATAAACCACTCTGGTTCGATGACGGTATAAAGTTGCAGTTATTTTTAAGAGTCAAAAGCAAGAGGATGTTGTTTATTTTTGGTGAAAGCTATTACTTTTTTATTCTGTTAAACTTGAATTCGACCGGTCAGAAAACGTCAGGTACGTAGCAGGCCGCTGGCGGCGACGTTTTCCGGCGTTTAGGTGATTCGTGCTATTGTCGCTGCACCTGAACAGAACTGAATTTCGCAAATGTGTTCAAACGTCCTCTCTATTGCAACTACTAGTAGCTTATTCCTATTTTTATTTTTTATATGATGACGTCGATATTAAAAAATGCGGAGTTGAAGTATTTTTTACATGTTGCAATATATTTATAACATTCGATATTAAATGTATCCAAAACAAAAATATATCGGAACAGTTTTTTAACAAGATATCAGATTATTGCTGTTATGGTTCGCTTTTAGTTTTGTTAGTCTTTTTTGTCACACGGCAGGTGTATCAAATACTTTTTCGTTTCCAAATAAATTATTTCACATTCATTGTTTGCTATATTGCTAACACAATTCTAGAACTGGATAAACAAAATTAACATATAAATCTAGTTTGGATGATAAGATTGGCTATATTTTCGCTATTTGTTTGGAACGTTAGATTATCGCGGTCAGTAGTGGTACTTCTAAAACTGGTTTTTGACCTTTTACGTCATCAAACTGGTTACTCTATTACATCTAAAAATTAATGGTATGTGTTACCGCACGCAGAATAAGTATTAATAACCTACATTTTATTATAATAATCAGATGAATGGAAGGGACGAACATGTACATTTTTATCAGTTGCCTATTTTACCATAATTAAGTGTGACAATTGTAAAATATCACTGTTACTGACGTCACAGGCTACGGCTACCGCTTACTATCGGACGGTCCATGTGCTTGATTGCAACCAACATAAAATTATTACTGATAACGTTATTAAATCGTTAATAAACTACTTTTTATTTTCCGAAACCCAATTGTCGCAAAGTTATGTACAATTCTCATTCAATCTTGACATGAGGTTCGGCTTATGTTGGAATTTTGCTACAATTGTCATGTTTTTTGTGACAATTGTAATTTTGCTTCCCAAAAAAGTAGTTAATTACTGCTGATTTATTAAAGTTTATGTTGGTGGCAAACAAAACACTACATTTTATGTAGGTGGCAAACAAACGCACTGCCCTTCCGATGGTAAATGGTAACTGTAGCCCCAGGTTGGAGAAACAGTAAATTTACAATTGTAGGACTTGTCAATGTGGTGAAATTGGGGCCTGTAATTAGTATGTAGGTAAGTATCACTATACAACACTAAGTAATTGGGTCAAAATTATTTTCGTTGTCTTGTTTCATACCACTCTGTCACGCTTTTAGTTGCTGTTTCGTCTCAGTACCTTTATAACAAAATTCGGTGCACTTGTATTTCTTTTTTACGCTAGATTTTATTCCACAGGTACATCAAAAATTGGAAACAAAACATCATCTCATTCAAAAATCACAACTGTGTCACGTTTTTTAGGGACACAAAATAAGACAACGAAAATAATTTTGACCCAATTACTAAATATGTTTGGGTCCATTGTTTTCATCATTAAATAGATATACGTATGAATTAATGTACCATTAACTCTAAGCAGGGAAGCGTAAACAAAATTAAACAAATTGTGCATTGTGAAATTATGAGTAAAGTAAATACAAGATTTTCCGAAACATTTGAAGAAAAATGAATTCGTTTTTAAAACTTTGTAAAATCGTCACACCATGGGAAAGTTAATAAAAGTTAAATAAATACTTTTAAGGTTGACTCAATTGACTGTAAAGTTAATAATTTTGAGTGATTGTGAAAAGCAATTATTATTCCGTAAAAAGACTCCTGTATATTCTATTTTGATTAGAATGTCCAATGTTATAAATAAAATGTATTTTATGACATGACAGTCTAGCAAATACTTAAATAACCTACATCGAGCACTGTCCGACATGCTCTTGGCCGGTTTTTATCTTTGAGGTCCCGGATCAGAAACGTTAATGCCCGTTATAGTCACGTTTCAGTTTTATGGTTCAGCGCCGCACGGCCAGATTACGACAATTAACAAGGATTTTTGAGGGCACTACATTACTTAAGAAACAAAAGTAATCGTTGGATAGAAAAAAAAAATCAAATTTATTTTGTAGGTATTTTAGTTCACCGCCTATTACTATTTTGTAGGTACCTGGGAGCTTAGACAAGTTGCCAATCGCTAACGCTTAATCGTCAATCGTACACGAAAAGCAGCTACCTGTCTTTGTCGCACTAATACGAAAGAGTGACAGAGAGGGAAAATTACGATACACTATTAATTAAGCGTTAGCGATTGGCAACTTGGCTAAGCATCCTGATTCTTGATCTAGTGTTGAGTATATAAGCCACAATATTATAACCAAAACTCAACAAGTAACAAATACCTACTTGAAATAAAGCTCATACCATTTCATTGTGATTCAATACTGACATACGAGGTTGCTAAGAGTAGTGACAGTGTTTTATAAATCAAACATCTAATACGTGTAACTAGTATAGGATGCTGTTTAAAGTATTGGTAGACTACGAACAAATAAAACATGGAAGCCGCACGCCATACTAAATTGCCTTTTAAAAACGGTCCTGAATTTTTGTTGACAAGTGTCACCCCCTCTTCAATGCATCACGGTAATGAATTTCAATATCAACCTATAAATTATTAAAACCGCCATTTAAAAAAAGTTGTGATTGGTCCGTCAAAGTTTTGATTGGCTATATTTTATAAACATTTGTCAAAGATGTTGCACCAAAACATGTGCGGTGTTAAGAAAACCGCTATGTCCTGCCCAATTGAACAATTCTTTTTGGGGGCATTTTTGAGCTGGCGTTAGACGTCCATGTTATTATATGGTCGCAGATGGTAAAATAATTGATTTATCTACCATTTCGTAGCTAGTCAGGGTAATAATAATAATATGATACATTAAATATCACTGTGTCAAGGTACAAATTGTACATTTTTTGTACAATTTCCTGTGACTGTATTAGGTACCTACCTATATAAAAAAGCAATAAAGTGTAAGTATAACATAATGCTAAACGCGCGCTCGGATTTTTCTATTGGTGTTTGCCTCAAGGTAAATTTCCGAGTTCTCATCCAGCTTTCATTCCCTGAATACGGAAGTTTGACTACCACAATAGGTAACAGTTTTATCGACGAGCTAAAAACTCATTTAGACCTAGGTCTAATGTCTAATAGAAACCCAGTGACATTAGTAGCAACTGAGTGAGTGGTTGGTTGCGTGGGGAAATTATAATCAAAACACGCCCTAGTCCTATCAGAATACCATATATTCATATCATAACCAAATCGTCTCCAATTTGATAGTCTGGTATCTCACTGAGAAAAACTTAACCGTAGCAACTCTGCATGTAAATTATTCAGTTACTACATTTTCCTTTTGGCTCACAATAAACTATACATAGATTCTCGATAACTAGTTAGGTAAGTATATTGAATTCGCTAAGAGCATTTAGAAGTTATGCTGAAATAACAAGTACAGTTATGTACACTTTGCACGGCTTTACGACCTTTTTTCGAAGTAGAGACGAAATGTTACCTTAAATTTATATGCTGCTGCGGTCGTAAATGTTTAAGTTTCTAACATGAACTAGTAACTTTCCGTGCATCTCGCTTATACTAACATATTTATGTGTATAATTTAACGAAATAAGTTATGGTGAACGAAGATAGAAAGTATGTTAGTTTAATGCTGCGGCTAACTCATTGTAGCCTTACAATATGCTTAGCACAGGATTAGTGCGACAATATGTCGCCGCGAGATAGATTCTGCATCTTTTACTTTCTAACTATAAGAATAAAAGAGGGATGGATAGTATATCTCGCGGCGACATATTGTCGCACTAATCCTGTGCTAAGCCTACTGGTGTGTAAATCTAACAGTTGTAGTTAGACCCAACCCAAATCTATCATTGCAATAACCGACTATTTTCTGAATAACATCATTCAAGGAGTGATTAATTATTTAGGGTGTATTAGTGCCTGTTTACTCGTATGTATGGACATGTAGCATGTGGCTAGCACTGGGCATTTCTCTGATCGTTTCAACCAATTGAGGGACCACATTTTGCATGATTTTTTTTCTTATTGAGTTAGCAGAAAGGAGTCACAATGAATGAAATTAGTTTTACAAATCTTTTACTAAAAGTAGTCATTTATAGCAGTTGTAAATTTGAAGTGGATTATTAAATATGGATACCTGACAGTCACGACTGAGGGTCCACCTTTAACCGAATGTAACTTTTGAGTGCTGACTTTTACAAATTAGAGGTTCAATTTACAAATGTTTGAGAACTTTTACTAAAGACTGACACATTCAAAAGCTCAAAATTCCAACGTGGACCCTCAATGGGCACGCACATTCTATACTTTCTAGGACTCATAACTAACGTAAACTTTTAATCTGTACACATAACCAACGGAAAAGTAACTTAACTGAGTGGCAAACAAATATGTAACTAACAACAAATGCTCGTGCGACTTTTCTAAAATGTAGGGTACTTGCCTCTTTAATCTTTGAATTGTCGAATGTTTGACGCCCACGAGTTCGAATTAACGCGTGGTTTTGTTGTGTGGCTATTACTTTTTTTTTTAATTACCAAGTGTTTAAAAATGTATTGAATTTTTTCGAAATAGCAAGAGATCTTCTAGGGAACTCGTGATAACTTCGAATTATAGAGAGGTTCGAATTATCGCAGGTTTGAAATAACGAGAGTCGACTGTATATCCAAAAAAAAAAGAAATACCCACGGAAATCGGGTAATAATGTTGCCACCGAAGTCACGGCGGTTGAAACGCTCGGAGAAATGCCTATCTGAAAAAAAAATCACACGAAAATTTTTAAGTCAAAATGATCTCGTATTTACCATATTTTCGACGTACTTACCTGAATCAGATGTTTTTAAATAAGTACTGTATATCTGCCAACTGGGTTGCGTCCTATCTTCTCCTTGTTGTACAGGGTGATCACTGATCAATCTAAATGGGTCAGTATATATTAGGGTTTTTCATTTTTGAAAATTGTGAAATTTTCTCTGACTTTGCTCACGCCCTAAGTTTCTCTGATATAAAAATGATATATTTAAAATTTTATTGAGATTGGATAACGTTTAGAGGTTGCACACTTTTGAAAGTGGAGCCAAAGCCCCATACATTACGAAAAAAATTACTTTGTTATAAATTCATAAAAAATAATGAACCAATACTAAAATTACTTGGGAAAGTAGATTCTATCGTCAAATATAAAAAAAGGATTTTATTCTTTAATCACGTGTGTGAATTTACTATAACCTTAATATGGTATTACATATTTATAAAGTAACCTAGATCCCGGTTTTTTACTTAATTTTTGGCCATAATTGGATGTTTACATATAGTACACTAATCTATTATAGTTATGAAACTAGCAAAAACACTGGAAATTAGGTTTTCATAAAAGTGCCCTATAAATATTTTTTTAGAATTTATACCTACTTCCAAAGAATAAGTTCTCATTTTTAATATATGACATTAAATTCGACTTTTCCATTATCTTTTAGTGTTGGTTCATTATATTGGATTAATTTATAACAAAGTATTTGTTTTCGTAATGTATGGGGCTTTGGCTTTACTTTCAAAAGTGTGCAACCTTTAAACGTTGTCCAATCTCAATAAAATTTTATATATATCATTTTTATATCAGAGAAACTTAGGGCGTGAGCAAAGTCAGGGAAAATATCACAATTTTATTTTGCCCATACAAAAGTGAAACACCCTAGTATATATGGCGGTTTTGGAAACCATAACAGATAGCGAATTTATGTCTTAGGAACCATGCTATTATTATTAAATCTAAATCTATTATTAACGAAATTTTATTTTTGATAAGGTCCAGGTTTGATTCCTGGGCCGAGTACGTGTATTTTTGTAAGTGTAAAAACGATCTCATGGTTTCTTAGACAAGATATCGCTATCTGTTATGGTTTCCAAAACCTCCACACTGACCCCATTTGGATTGATTACCCTGTTATAATATTATTATAATACGTGTGCATTTATAATCAGTGATCGGATTTTTGAATTTTCCTCAGGGCGGGTCTCTTAATAGTAACTTAAGAATAAACCTTAATTATATTGCAATTCTATTTTAAAAAACATGTTCTTGTTTGTGTAATATTATCATACCAGTGCTGAACATAGGCCTCCTCCTGCAAAGATTGCCACAATGACCGGTCCTGCGCCTCCCGCATTCAGCGTATAGCCGTTAGGGTTGAAAATTTCCCCAAGTGACACATACCGTGACACGTACCGGAAGGCGCAGCGGGGTTAAGCCTCCTATAAGGTGGACTGATGACGTGGTGAGAGTGTACTATACGAGTAATAGTATTCAATATAATTTCAGTCATTATTTTATACGTGAAATCCTGCCGAGGAGAATCTACAAATCGGATTACTGTGTATAATGCATAAACAAGAAAATAATAAAACTCTTAAATATACAGGTAGGTATTTGTAGCATTAAGTACCCATTCCTTACAAGTGACAAAAGGTAACAATACTTTCGGAATATGAATCCTTTTGTGCGAGAGATTTTACATTTGAAAGTGAATTTTCTTACTTTTTCCTAAGGATTAATTTTTACTTTCCAGAGCATCTCGTTGCATTGCCGAGTTCTTAATGACGAAAAGGCGCGAGTGGTTGCGGTTTTTCAACTCCACTTCAAATGGAGGTAACAATTTACGTGTTAGAAAGATTGCTTAAAAAGTCATTAGCGTTAATGGTGTCACCAGTTTAATGCGTTTTTGAGCCGAAAATCATTAACAAGACGGAATTTGAATTTATGAAACCTCAGTCGTTATAAAATTGCGTCGTTTTTGTACAAAGTTATTTAGGACACTTGGATAACGTATAGTTATGTTAAAGATTTATATTATACGTATATATAGATGGAATTCCACCCAGTCCGCATTGTGCACCAGTGTACATTGTCCAATCAAGGCATTTCGTTCTTGAAGAAAATAGAATGGCACTAAGCGGCAGATTAGCACTTATGTCACATATGTATATATGGGAAATTATTTTCCTCCCGTTTGATTATTTTGACAGCATATGGTTGACATTAATGGATATTATGGTCTGGTTTTAAAATCGCTCTCCTTCTTGATGCGACTGGCACATCGTGTTACCGGTGTGGGTAACAGAGTGTTTAACCTAATATGACTCCTCTGAATCCGAATTTGCCGCTAAATCTGTCGAAAATGTCTAAATCATAACCGGAAGAGAGATATTCAAGATGGCGACCAAAACTCCACCGTACAAAACGACCGCCATAAATTTCTTGTTCGGTGACCCAAATTTTTTTTTATTTTTTTTTTATGTTGGCACAACAAAGTGGCTCCACTCCACCTGATCGTAAGTGAAAAGTAGAGCCCAAATCGCGGCGGCAACGAACAGGTGACAATTTTTTTTTAATTTTTTTTTTGTATTAATTATTGCAAATAATAACAGTTATATGGTATTACACATAGTTGTAAGGCCTCGATGTGATACAAAGTGCCTTCTTCTCCTACAAAGCCTTTAGTTTATTTGTATATTGATAATTTCATTGAATATTTAAGGTATTGACCGTTTATTCCATAAGTATTTGGGACATTTAATCAATGTGAGAAGACTAAGACTCATTTTGACCAAATATTTAGTCTGGTTCAAAAACTTATTGAAATCGCTCTCCTTGAGTCATATTACCGGTAGGCAACAGTGTTTTAACCCAATTTGACCCTTAAATCCGAATTTGCCGGTAGCCCAGTCGAATCGAGGAAGAATTAATTCAAGATGGCGGCCAAATTTACCGTACAATAATGACCGATAAAAAAATCATCCCTACTTTACGAGTAGGAGAGAAAAAATTGTTTTTACCTCTTTGTCAGCATGATTAATATACAGAGTGAATCACCTCGCAGTGCCAAGAAAGAAACCCATTTTAATATTTAGATCATACTAAACAACTTTTACTTTGGGGCCAAACCCGAATTTACGAAAAATTTTTTGACAGTTTCATACATTTTGATTGCGTGATCATGAATACGTTGTATGGGAGAGTAATTTTTTTTTCGCGAATTCGAGTTTGGCCCCGTAGTAAAAGTTGTTTAGTATGATCTAAATATTAATGGATTTCTTTCTTGGCTCTAAATACGAGGTGTTACATACTGTATAGGTACCAATTGTAAATTTCTAGTAGGTACTAATGGCCAAGGAGCTATGCTGTGGACAGACAGACGTTCAGACAGACATGGCGAATCGATATTGTCGGAACCGTAGTTTACCCGATTGTCAAATTGGCAACATGACTTGCCAGTCGACATCGATTTTTTCATAAATTGAAAAATCATAATTGAATTCGCGCCTTCGGCTTGGGCTTTACTTTCACACTCGTTCGCAAATTCTTACTTACCGCCCTAAATACACAATGTACTATTAGATAATAAAAGTCAGGTTCAATTTATGAAAAAATCACAGTGTGATGCAAAAAAGTAAATAAAACAATATGTTTTCACAAAACTACTCTAAAATGGTCTAAATCAGGGATGACTTAATTTCATCATTTTCATAAAAGAAATCTCGGCGCGGCGCGCGGCGTGCGCCGGACCGCGCTAGTGCGACGTAATGTTGTATCGGCCTACTATGACGTAATGACGCACCTACGGCGCGCATTACCGCAGCGTATTGGCGCACTTACCGAACAGGTGTGATGAAAAGTACTTTTTAATAGCGGCAACTGTTGTTAATCTGGCAATCTGAAGTGAGTGAGTAGTGTGTTGGTTTTAAATATTTATTTGTTAATAAAATTAAGTCCACCCGTCACCGGTAAGTAATAGATAAAGATAACGGAGCACTTAAATAAAATATCTATTTATAGACTAAAGGAATTCATAGCAAAAAAGTTTATAATGTCATCAATTTTGTTGGGACTAACTCAAAAATAATGTTAAATACGACTGACAAATTAATATCTTATGCCTTTAATGATATTATTACATCTTGTAGCTTAAGAAGGTTGTTGGATTAACTGCTAATATATACATTATTGCTTGTTTATTTATCAACTATGTTGACCTTTGCCTTGATAACTATCGTTAACATGTCTGATGGAACCTTGACGGGGGAAAATCGTAACTTTAGTTAAACAAAGTATATTTATTTAATTGTGAGGTTTATAACCACTTAATTATTTACATTATGCATAACATATTTTGTAGCCTCCTTAATATTTATGAGTAAGCATTTATTTTTTTAGGGATCCGTAGCATAAAAAGACATATTTACGTATTCGGAAATGAAAAGCTTAGGAGATTAATCTTTAATTCGTCAGTCTATCCGTTTGTTTACCTAGATCTTTTTAGAGTTCCGTAGTAAATAAGGAACTCTAATGTCGAACAATAAAAAGGTTTTTGAGAACCGCGTAAAATGTAATCTGATTTTCGTGAATTAGTATGTCTATGTCAGTTCATGATTGGTGTACAAATTGTACAAACCCATATTTTCCTCATATAATGAAGTTCTTTACTATCGCGTAAAAATAGGTAAAGACTGTACCTACACGATGAAATCCGAGCAAGGATAATCTGGTTTATCCGCCAAACGAATGCTCAAATTTAAACAATGCTTCCATTTTGATAATCGTTGGATATTAAAGTATACAATATAATATGACCATAATGAAATAATACGGCATCGTCGAGTTTTACCTACACACGTTGTGTATATTTTTTTGTGCACGTCCTTCTGAAACAATTTACCGAAATTTTCTGCCAAAAATGGTCTTAAAGTTTATTTACGAAATAGGTTTAATACCTTATTCAATCCCATTTTTGCAGCTGCCAATTATTTTTGTGTTGTTTTAAATATTTTAACTGATTATGAGCTTTATAATTTTTGATATTTTTCACTTATTGACAAAAAATCGTTTCCTGTACAAAACCCCATTTATAGTGCTCGGAGCAAAAAGCTACCCTGACAAACCTAAGTTGCCAACAGGCATATTGTGTACATTTTTGGTAGGTCCAAGAGCCAAAGAGTTTAAAAGGGCTTGTGTAAATATAAATACAATGTGCGTCGTGGTAAGCGGTGAACGAAGATGATCAAAATGCCCTGCACAAAAAATATTAGGTTTCGTTGAGTACATTTCGCGAGTACTCGTGTACGCCCAAACAGTGTCATATTACTTGAATTTTATTATATACTTTAATAACCACATATTATTCAAAATAAACAACTCATTGCAATAGCACATAATTATGTAAAATGATTCCATCGTGTACAGTCTTTGCCTATTTAATTTGGCAAAAGAGTATTTTAACAAAAGAAAAGAAAACATTTTCTCCTAAATTCGTAAAAGATGTAACGAAAACTATGTAAACGTAAAAGATGTAATGAAAACTATGTAAATGAAAACTATGGTTTTCTATTTTAAATTTAGAAGGATTATGCTCATAAGTTCGAAAATAAACACAAATATAAAACGAAGCATGAATAAAAACTAAAACTAATCATACCCAAGTCGATCTAGGTATTACGAAACCACATGTACGGATAACTTGGAGGCTAACAGGCACTTGGCCGGTTTTACTTTTTCTAAAGCTCAAACGGCTTAACGAATTCTCATATAGCTCACGGTCCTCACTCAGTAATCTCTAGTACGAGATAAGGTATTAACATACCGGTTTATATACTGTACCCGCTGAAAACAGAAATTATATACAGTCACATCTAATAATATGTATACATTTCGGAACGTATGTCAGAGGCATATGGATCAAAATCGTATACATATTATTAGAGCCTACCGTACAACAGACTCGCGCTAGATCACCTGTCATCAGTATCCAAGTCTCTAATTAGTCTTGTTTCGCTATATGATGCCAACACGGTACAGTTGGTTTTCTCACGGTTATTGTTTAGACTGTTCATATAAGAAAAATATCCTTCCATAATGTGTGACTATGTAAAACACAACAACTACGTGCCTCGGATAACCGCTAGGGCCTATGTTGGGAACTCAAACACTCAAGCTAAGGGTGTTGGATGGGCAAACTTTATTCATTAGTTATGTGTGGCCCACTAAAACTAAAGTTGTTCAAATTCAATGACACTCGAAACCCGATGGGGCTATTGCGAAAGTTTTTCTAATATTTTTAAGTACAAGTATCCCATAAATAAAGGAAATATAATTATTATTCTACCTTACCTATGTCTTAAAACAGATCTAAATAATAAGAAAAAAAAAATTAAAGTCCGTCATATTGTTTAGATTTTAACGTCTCATTTACTTTTCATCATATGGAATGACGTAACAAGGATTCTATTAATAAGCATTGAACGCTAAAAGCATTTAGGAGCTATGACAAAATTTAGTCTTATCACCACTTAGCACTTTTTACGTATTATTCCAAAATATCTATAGGTCTTAAATACATAAATCTCGTTTTCTACATATATTACCACAAGATAATAATTTGATACCTTGCATTTACAATAAACTGACTTTTATGCTTTGAATGTACCTACCTGCAGTATTTTTTAACCCAGACGTAAAATAGTACACACAACATTACGACACAAGTGCGAAAAACATGAAATGCCAAATGAGTGGCGATGTTTTAAATCGACACGAGTTACGAATTTCCTTTTTACACGTGTCCCTTACGACGTTTTTTAGTACATAGGTATAGATGGCCTTCCGAAGTTTTGGACCTGACGTAAAATGAGCCACTTCTCGCACTAGCGCCTAAAAAAGGCCCCATCTGTAGTAAAAAAATATTTTCTACATTTTTCGACAGCTTTCCAGTATAACCCTCAAACCGCGCAGTGGCCTCGCAAACAGCGAAGCGCTCTGCGGCTGTCAGCTTCGTTATTCGAAAGCTCACTCGACACTTGTACTGACGGACTTTTATGACGAGTGTGCTTTATGGTAGGCATTTACGTCGAAGTGCGAATGAATTTTAGACTGTGTTAGGATATTTATTCAGTAAAATGATGTTTCATCACTTTATTTTGTTATGTAGAATGTTTTTGATTGTAATACTATTTATTGATACATAAAGTTGTACAACTTGTTGTTTTTCTAATGAGGAAACAGTGTAGTAACAGATGATATGTTTACTACTCGGACATTTTTATAGAAGGTTAAGAGTCCGGTATCGTTTTTTTATGAATTTGCTTATCTTTGTGATACTATACATATATTGGAGTCACTGAAATGAATCATATAGCATTAATGATTTTCTTATTAATGTAATCTCATAATTCCTCACTAGTTGTATTACTAATAACACTAGGTATATTATATGTGTTAGTTTTTAGTAAAACGTCCCACTTTGTCGCTTACCATAGACGAGATTTCCTTGTATCTTCATATGAATAAACTGACAAAGAGGCTTTATGGCAAACGGCAAAGTGGAATGTTTTACTAAACTCACTCACATATAAGTTATTGTATAACCTAACCATTTAGACTTAAAATATATAATTGCTTAAGACCGGAGATCAAAGAGGCTCCTTCTTATGAGGTGTTTGTAAAAAACTAAAGGACTTTTTAATCAAAAATGCATTTTATAGTATTGACAAAAATATTATCATAATTTAAATGTTTTTATTTTTATAATATACGTTTCGTGTGTAATAAATTGTGTTAGACTGTTAATATTATTTAACGTAGTTGTAAGCATATTGTGTTATTATTGACATTAAAGAATTTGTATTGAATTGATCTCAATTGAATTTTTGCAGCACGCTGAAATATAGCAGTGAAGTCCGAGTATTATTCTTTAGTCGAATGGATTATTGAGGTCTAATGTTCATCAAAAACTTAAACTATTAAATCAAATAAATATCAAAGATCTGAGCGAAAGTTCTGTCTGTGAATAATTGTGAAAAAATCATAATATTTGTCAACAAGATAAAATAAATAGCGTGCATAATTTATTTGATTCTCGAAGCCTGACGTATTTTGCTTGGAAAAGGTGTTTGACTGGACTTGTGACCTTGTACATTCATAATAATTTAAAGAACGGTATTTTTATTTTTACGCCAGGGTCAATTTTATTCAAATACTTTTTAGGTAAGTATCAAGGTTTTGCGGTATTTTCATGACCTTGGGATCAATTGACATAAAACACGTTTGACACTAGAACAGTTGCACGTTGCACCCTATTTTATAACACTTTTATTGGCTACGGGGTTCACTGGTATATCGGGTGCCCAAAAATTTTAATTTACGTGATAAATATCCCGTCACTAATTATCATTTTCGTATGTACATCATATATAATACCAATCGACGTATGTCGTTTTTTTTTAATCTTTTATGTTTAAGAATTAATATTATTAAAAACATCAAATAAGATAGTATTAAGATACCTAATAAAATATTTTGATTTTTTGATTTGATTATTATTGTGAGTTAGTAGTAAGTAGCTGAAAACACGGTTTTATTGCCTTAATCAATATGTACCTATACAAAATCGCAAATATCTAGTAGGTACCTACTAGCGGTCACTGGGCGGTATACTGCGGATAGACAGACAGGCGGACATGACGATACTATGGAACCCTAAAAACAGCCTCGAAGAGAGATAAGTAGATGTTTTTTGAAGATTTGATAAAATAAATACTATTACAATTCACGTGGAAGCACACCGAGGTACTTCAAGTTACTAGAACTGTATAGAAATAAATATTTTGCTGTCCACTACTTACGCGAATAATTTCAGCGCGCGAGGACCGGAACGGGTTTATTACGTCTGAAATTGCCGTCTTCCGCCACCGTAACAATGCATTTTAACCGCTCTCATTATTAATATAATACCAATGATACTTGTTTTTTTACATTTCATATTTATTTTTAAATACTTTGCTAAATATACAGTGTGTTAACATGACCCGGGCTTTTACGAAAATGGGTAATAATACGCATTACTAGCAATCGTTTTCAAGTATTAACATTTGACAAATAATTAAATTTACCGTATAATTAATTTTATTTCCTCCGAACGATCAATGTTACGTGTGTAGGTACTGCTTAGTTGTCAAACGTTGTGAGTGGCTGCGATCTGTCATTCTCAAGTGCAAATTAACGATTCATTTTGAAGTACAGTATAACAGTTCAGTTTAACAGTACAGTAGTGCTTGTCAATAAACTTTTCTTACAAAGATAATTACTTTTAAAATTAGTATTCTGGGTCAAATAATGTTCACGGTTTGGCTAAAAATCTGCATCGCATTCCTCGGTTTCAGTAAAAACCAGTATCATGTTAACACACTGTATACAACTACGTGGTTTTGATGACAACAAAATAAAAAAATCATCCCCATTCTACTACTAAGGGGGTACTACCTGAAAGAAAAAAAAGTATTCTACCACTTTGTCGGCGTGATTAATATGTATGTTACATGTAGGTACACAGACGGACATCTGTCCGTCCGTACACAGACTGTCCTACATGGACATAACAGACGGACATGGCGAAACTATAAGGATTCCGTTTTAGCCATTTTGGCTATGGAACCCTAAAACCGACATGAGAATAATACATTTAGACAGTGATAGGTAGCTCTGCTGAATAGGAAAATAGGTTTGTCTTGAAGACTATAGTTTTTAGGATTTCGTAACCAAAACGGCAAAAATGGAACCCTTATCCGTCTATCACAACCGATTTACTCAGAAACTAAAAGTATTAAAAAATACATTAAAAAAAATACAATATGGTGTCCGACTCGCACCCAGTTTTTGGTTTTAAAATATTGACGTTTATTATATTTGCCCTAGATCTGCCAGAATGGAATCTACAAGTAGGTAGGTAGTAATTCGTCTATATTTATTATAGAATACATTCAGGTATACTTGCAAAATATAAGGTTAACAACCAACTAACCATGGATACAATTATACATTTTTGATTCTTCCAATCCTTTGCCTTCTGGTAAATTGCCTAGCACTGAATTGTGTACTCGTACGTGGATCATAGTGATAGAGACTAAGTAATTTTAAAACAAATATTATTTATTAGGCATATCATAACAAATTTTTGCGATGAATTGAGACTTTAGATGATCAACGATTTCCTAGTTGTTGTTGCGATTAGTTTTCCTATCGTATAAATATATGAAGAACTTGTACTGTTTTAAACAAGTTCAAGAAAAAAAAACAGAACTTTAATCTTACCTTTGTGTGAGCTCACAGTATAACTAATATCTTCAAATAGGATATGCACTGGAGGGCGCTTAGCCATACGGTTTAGAGCTTTTAGGGTAGATCCAGCTCTTTCCAAGGCTGCGGGGGTCCATTGGCTTTCCTGTGCGGGCTGAAGCACTAAAGGGTTGTTCTCATTGTTAGGGATCGACGAGTGCCGAGCGGCACCAGCGATCGCCTGACGCACTAACGGAACTTTAGACATTTTTGTTCGTTGAAACACAAAACACAAACTTTTTTCTTTTCTTTGCAAGCGAATTCACTATAAACGTTTTTGATTTAGAATTATATTAATTCTGAACCAGGTGACTAATGCCCGTTTTTCACATCTTATTTAGGTTCTAACATCAGATACCAGAATCGAACTCCAATTAATATCCGTGTTAATTTCGACCGTACGAATGTCCAGCCAGTATTATCGACGCGCGCGCCGGCTTTTGAAGAGGCAAGGATACTAAACGATCCAATCAGAGAAACATGACGTACCTGCGATTAAGTCGAAATGACTGAGCGCCGACCCGTGAAAATAACTACCGGTAAAGTACTAACTACTAATCAACTTCTGATTAGCAAGAGAGGATAACTGCTTGTTACCTACTTCTACTATAGGTTACTTACTAGTTTCTAAGCGTTAGGTAACGAAAATTGTAGGGTTACATGTAATTAGTGTAATTCCAGTCCATGAATGAGTGGTTACGATTGCATGCGTTGGTTACTTGGTAGTATTTTTTACTGTCCAGCACAACACGGAACTATGTAACATTAACGTAATATTTTATTAATTTGACCTTAAGCAATGGAGAATCGTCAGAAAACTCAATACAGAACAAAACATCATGCGATGACCTCAGCTCTTGGATATAGGTAGTACAAAAAATAAACAAAATAGCGAAGTTTAAAATAATACAGTACAAGAATACCTTCTTATCTTTTATTGTAGGTTAGTTAATTGACATGGATGAAAGCCAAATAAAAAGAGAAAAAAAAAAACATCCGGGGACAATATGACAAAAAGCGATTTACATAGTCACACGATATTTTTCGCAAATTAACAGTTGTAACTAATTATTAGTGATGAAATTTATAACAATATAATTATAGTTATAATAATTATAATTCATATTATGAAGTCATTCTTTGTTTCTGGTTTACTAACCTGGGTAAAACAGCAAGACACCAATCAGTCTGTTATAGGAGTCGGAACTATGGGTGCAAAACTTTAACAAAACTTGTCAAGTGGACTTGACATGAGGAGTGTCTTTTCAAATACACTTTATCAATAGAGTTTATTTGTCTTATGAAAACATAATAAAAAGTAACCCTTTTTGATAGAGTGGAAATAAGCCCGTTTGAAAAGACACTCCTCACATAACATATCTATAAAATATACATATCTACACACCCACACATGGTAAGTTTAAGATTCCGAAATAGGGAATAAAATTGGACACAGATTTTTCAATAATATTTGTTTTTTTCTTGGCTAACGTGTTCCCATATGTCAATTTTAAAGTTTTGTTAAAGTTTTGCACCCATAGTTCCGACCCCTATTATAAAAGAATGTATTATTACATTGTAAAATATACATTGTTTTCTATTTCCTTCAAAGAGGTTAGTAGAACTGTTCTACCAGTTAGCACGGCCAAGAGCCGTCCATGACCGTGTCTGCGCGGGGTCGATCAACTTTTTGTCTCTCATTGCCATGGTTACGTTACATTCTCATTTTTTTAAAACGCGGTTTCATAGGTTTGAAATCCGCATTTTTAATTAATTAATGATAGCAAATAAATTATCTTTTATAAAATTGCCTTAATCTTTCATTTTGTCTTCAAGCTAACGGGACGAAGTGCGAATAAGTAGGATAAACTAGCCGCCTATTTTGCATCCGCAATGTCCGTCAGCTTCTCATGTGCGTTGTATTCAACATCATTACAAAATACTTAAATGTTTGTAATGAAATGTTAAGATTTATGAATTAAAATTAATATTTATTTTTTAGGGAACTCTCATAATATTTATTTATTATTGTCAATAAATAAATATTTTGAGAGTGTAGAACGAAGCCTTATTGCATTAAGTGTTTTACGTATTAAGCTGTACTGAAAGCAACACGTTACGAGGCTAAACAACTTTGCCCACTTGTGGATAAATTGCATTTTTACCCGCTGATGTTACAAGATAATAATAACAGTTTTTCTGATCGGTATAGCTATACCCAACACCCACAATCTCACATCAACTCACACGGAAAAGATCAGCAAATACACAGACCTATCCGTAGAGATTAAAAATCAGTGGCGCGTTAATATTGTGAAGACAATCCCAATTGTAGTTTCGTCCACAGGTGTCATCCCCCGTACCTTGCATTCCAGTCTCAAAACCCTCAATATTCACCCACGCACATATATTCTTCTACAGAAGGCTACCATCATGAACACATGTAGAATCGTCCGTAAATTCCTAGCTCTAGACCAGTAGTCCAGAATATCCTACCATTATTATTTTTATATTCGTTTGGCCAAAAGCCCGCGGATATTAAAAAAAACTACCTCCGGTCGGAGAGAAAACATAAAAAATACACAAATAATAATAATAATGATATTTTAATTTTGTATTCATTTTATAAAAACCCTAAACTGAGATGAAAGTTAAATAAAGAGATAATAATATCATTTATTTCGAACACATGGTCCATAGCACAATCACATGTCAAAAAATAAAATAAAATAAAAATAAAAATAATCAATCAATACTAAACATCACAAGTTGCAATAGTAACTAGTAGTAGTAGTAGTAGTATAAAGGACTGCTTTCCAAGCGGAAGGAGTTTTTCCTTTGTTATGAAAAGATTGCGATTTTTTACTATTATTAGATACTGTGTGTATACACAGTGCACCTAACTGTGTATACACACAGTATCTAATAATAATCAATGAGTGCGGGATGCATCGTGATGTGGTGGCAGTAGACCGGAACCTCACGCCGCTCTCCTTGGCAAAAGAGAACTGGCGCAGACCTGTGGTACTAAGCACCGAGGACCGCAAGGCGGTATGGAAGAGCAAGGAGCTACACGGGCGGTTCTACAAGGCCCTCATGGGACCTGACGTAGATCTGTTCGCGTCGGTGAACTGGCTACGATTCGGGGACCCCTTCGGAGAAACCGAGGGTTTTGCCTGTGCAATTGCTGACGAGGTTATCATGACGAATAACTACCGGAAATATATCCTGAAGGACGGTACGGTCGACATTTGTTGGGCATGCCGCCGTCCCGGTGAGTCACTCAGGCATATTATTTCCGGTTGTTCTCAGATTGTTAACACCGAGTACTTGCACAGACACAACCTCGTAGCCAGGATTATACACCAGCAGCTTGCTCTTCAATACGGCCTTGTGGGTCTCGAAGTGCCTTACTATAAGTACCTACACACCTGCGGCAGTTCTCGAAAATGGTCGTGCCACGCTCTATTGGGATCGATCTATCATCACTGACAGGACTATTGTAGCCAATAAGCCTGATATCGTGCTGATAGATCGATCGCAACTCCGTGCAATGCTCATCGACATCACGATCCCCCATGACGAGAACCTCGTGAAGGCCGAGAAGGACAAAGCCAGTAAGTACCTTGACTTGGCTCACGAGGTAACCGACATGTGGGAGGTTGATTCGGCGATCATTGTGCCGATAGTTGTTTCTGCGAATGGTCTCATAGCGAAGAGTCTCGACCAACACCTCAAGAGGCTCTCGCTAGGCGGTTGGGTCAAGGGTCAGATGCAGAAGGCGGTAATCCTGGACACGGCGCGCATAGTCCGGCGGTTCCTCTCCCTGCAGCCCTAACCACCGGCAGCTTGGGCCCGCTCCGTTGCCGGCGGCTCTCTAGGTTAGGTTTTTTATATTATGTTTACATGTTTTGTATTGCTTTTGTATGTTTTATTTTATTTTACTTTTATAGACATATTGTAAAAAAACCTAACCTAAGAAATTAATGAAATAAAGAGATAAAAAATAAATAATAATAAAATTATACCTGTCCCAAGCATGAAGAATTAAAATTTAGATTCTAACAATGGTTTAATATCAGAGTAACATCTATATTGAATTCATCATTAAGATTCAGAGTGAGAAATTGTGGAACGTAACAGTCGCCAACACTCCATAAACTTACTAGGGTAGCTTTGCACATTACATCAAAATACGGCGTGGAGCCCGCTCCACATATTAAATATTCCTGAAAAAAAGGAAACGAATTTTGAGACTTGATTTACTACGAACACAAACATTGTAAATTACATCAAATATTATAAAACAGTGTAGAATATGAGAGACTTTGCAGTTTATTTTTTATTATACTTATTTTTTGGTTAGTAAGAAAGCGATTAGTTTTATGGTAAGTAGTATAACAGTATTCATATTTTTAACAAAGAAAACTACAGACCTTTTTTTGGTATACCTATGACATCAAATATTTAAAATGTATATAGGTAGGTATATAATATATATATATAGTTATATTAAACATTTTTAGAAAAACATTACTAAAAATGTTTAATAAAACTAATTGAGTTGTTCCATAAAAGATCGTTCAGAATTCATTTGAATTGTAATAAAAACTCAATGTAATAATGATACTAAATGACGTCATGCGTATAGCGCATACGTACCTATACAATTTTAGCTTTACATAATATTTATCTACTCACACCTATTTCATTTGACCGAATATGTTTTTTTTATGTCTGTTGTTGAGTTATTACTTATTAGGAGGTACACTAGGTACTAAAAATATGTTTCGTTTTATATTATATGTTAATATGGACCAACTGACTGATGATATTACGAATAACAATCTCGACTTAAAAAACGCTCCCTTTTCGTAGGTATTGATATGTCAACGAGATTTTTTCAGACATTTATATCTTTAAAACTATTTTGCTGATGTGATGATAAATCACATGTTCTACTCCGGACAAATACAAATTAAGCTTTTTAAATCTATAATCTTAGGGATAAAAACATAATAATATTATGACATACTATGTCGAAATGAAGCGAGAGACGCCGTAAATGAATTGAAACTTTATTAGCAATTTGTTTTACACGTAAATACATTGAATATAAGTGTTTTATTTCATTTCCACATACATACATACTCGTACATACCACACAAGTATAAGCTACGTACCCATTATGCAAGATCACGGAATATCCACCATCATAACTTATGACCTGCCATGACCATGATCATTAATTGCTTACAACGAGCAATGTATTAATTTTGAATTGCTTGATCATATTATCCATTACAATCATTTTCCTTTATGGATGCGATAGAGTTAATGGAAACTTGCTTATACTGAATGCGTAATATCAATGATTACTAGAAGGTTAAATCCTATTACTAGAGTTTTACCTAAGTACTTACTTTTAAGTTTGATAAGTAACATATGATAATAATATAGGTCTGTACCAATTATTACCTAGTTTAAACTATCTCAACAAATTATATTGCGTACATTAACTAAATTAAATTTAACTACGAGTACATCCCGACGTTTCGAACACATTAAAGGGTTTCTAGTCTACGTGTGAACCGGTGGGTTTAATTAATACACCTACGTGATATCCATATCGCGATCCGATCCGTTAAAATAGATTTATTTCACGAGTAACTATGGCGGTAACCGAAGAACAATTAATTGATGCATATAAAATGTACAGCTTTGTAAATAAAAATTAATGTAGGTATATGTAAAATAAGTTTTCAATAACTGACAATCATGTTCTAAAATGAATTGTTTTGACTGGTAAGCAGAGTTCGGCTTTATTATACGGTGGCCAGTTACTTGCGATTTTCTTCATGATCACATGTCATGTCACAATTTTTCAATAAGTTACGAAAATTACGAACTACAGAACAACAAAAACAAACCTTAACGGACCAGATGCAGTCAGATCAAACGGCATTCGTGTAAATTGACGCCTCAAAAGCTTGTGTATTCGTTACAATACATCGTTTTGAGCTTAACTTTGACTCCTGCTCTAAACTTTTAAATCCAACTGTTAGCCATGTTGAATTTTATCAAGCGTACAAACTAAAATGCCAGCTGAGCTCAATGTATTCGCAAAGAAATTTCATTCGAAAGAATAGGGTTGCCCTCACTTTTAAATGATGATAAAGTAATGATGTGCTTAAATTATTATTATGCTCAAGGTACACATTTTTACTTTTATACAAATGAGTTCGGTTTCACTGTACCTGTAGCTTAGCCACATTAACTGTAAATGCTGTGATGCATGCTACGATGCACTCTGTCCGAGCCATAGCCACCGTGTAGGGTGTCCATGAGTTTCAAATTTAAAATACCACGATTACATTATTACGAGTACCTATAACATAATAAACGGTATCTAAACGTAACGGTAACGGCATGTTTAGTTTAAACATATGTAAAATAGAAAATAGACCGGCCCATGGGATAAATTATTTTTCATCACAGTTGCTTTCTAATCGCGCTGTTATTTGTATTGCGTCGTACTTCTACATCTACATCGTTAAAATTTTATCAATAATACGTTCGTAGCGAGTTGCATGAACACTCACTATTAATATAATATAATTATGTTACAAACTCATAAAGTACTAAGTTTTAAATTGATTTTAAACCTATTGTCAATCTGTTTTACTGTACCTACCTCGCATACAGCTTGATACATGTAAGTCGATCGCATGACTCGAATACTCTAAGATGTGACGTACTCATCATAATGTAAATAGTCATCACGATATTTTCCCATACGCCTGTAGTTTTATGCGGTCCCTACTGGCCTTTTAGCCCCATTGCGGCTTTAGGTCTCTTATGTACCGAATGCAGCATGAGTAGCAAAGAGCACTTATGACGATATATCATTTAATACGACCCCCTCTTTCCCACAGTGTATTAAAATAATAGTCCATTTAGCGTAACTTTTTTTAGGGTTC
>JALPQI010006117.1:0-61863 GCA_025490895.1 Thaumatotibia leucotreta
ATCTGATTTGTAACAGTTTGTCCCGAATGCGTGGAATTACTGGGACAGTTTAGACTGGTAAATGAAAAAGTAAATACCCAGATTAAATATGGTGTGTGGAGACGGCAACACAACTTCCTTCGCGTAACTCTTCTCTGTCCCGTTGTCCTGGGCCTCACGGATGGTGAACTTCACGTTGCCTCCAACTCTGTAACATCACATCATCAGCCTATTTCAGTTTACTGCTGGACGTAGTTTCTCCTATTACCTATGCGAACGGACGCATTAGGAGGTGCCCATAATCGCTATGCAGGGCAAGCGCGTTGGCATTCGCAGTAGGTTGAATATCTGAGCGTTTCAACCGACCAATTTTGCTGGCATCATTTTTGCCGAAGTTTATATTTGTTACAATCTCCTGTGTTGTCATTTGTAGGAGACACGGTACCTTATACAAATGACGAAGTATAACATTGAGACGTTTAGAAACTTCGGCAAAAATTATGCCAGTAGGCGATTCTACTGGGACGCTGCTTCCCATCATAAATCTTCAATAAATGAAGGCCAGTGACAATTTAATCACTTAGTCGATTCTTTCAACACCCGTGAATGAAGAGTTGGAGTTGTGAAAAATGTTTTCTTACGTTTAATTATATCTTGACGGTTCAGGCATGACGTTACACCCGTGGTCGCAAGCAGACTCACCTACCTGCCTGCGTCTGCCTGCGATCACGAATGTAACGTCATGCCCGATCAGGATATAAAACGTAAGTTTACGCGATTCAGACGAGTTTGTCTTTAAAATATGAATACGATTGACTTTGACACTTCCGAGCATAAATTGGTATTAGATCTCATGGCATTGACCTGAACTGTAAGATAAGATAATTGACTTATAACAACTGCAATCATAGCATAATGTGCATGTATTGCATCAAAATACAACCAATTACAGAATCGTAACAATTTATTCAAAAATTTACGTCATCTGCTTGCATTTTCCGTTCTAATGGCTGATATTAAATGAAGTCCTGTCCTTTGTCCTTATTACCATATCTATTTTAAGTAACTTTCTAACCTGTCAACTATGACCTGGTACCACTTGTCGTCGTCTACTCGTTTGTCGCTGTTGATTCTGACAGGTTCGCGGCCTGGGTAGCTGTCTCCGATGTCGATAACCATGTAAGGATAGCCGTTCTGGATGCTCACTGCCATGAAGTCATCCTGAGGAAAAATACGCGATATACAGAAAAATTAAATACAAAGGCAAATAATATATTTTTCATACAACTTTTTATTGCTTCATCATCATATCAGCTGAATGAGGTCCACTCCCTCAAAAGATTGCCATCATTAACGGTCCTGCGCCGCCCGCATCCAGCGGACTCTTGCGTCCTTCAGTAGGCTATCAGTCCACCTTGTGGGGGGCCTACCCACGCTGCGCTTTCCGGTACGTGCCGTTCATTGCTTACTGATATTAAATTATTTAGTCCACTTATCTAATACTCATAAAAATCTTAAACTTGATAGAGCTAATGTCGTATAGTTCACAAGTTCCTTTGACCACCTTCCGACTGAATCATCAGGGCAGCTCCATGATATCGGGGTAGAGGTACTCGTAGACATATTGTAGATAGTGTGTAAGATTTTAAGCTGCAGGGTCACGTAGCTGTCGAATATCTCACCAATTTTGACTTCTTTAGAGCCAGGATTAAGATAGAAGAGACGTGGGTAGACGTAGACATCTCATTTATATTTTCTGGGATTGGAGGCTGGAGAATCACGAAGCCGTCGAATAACTACCTATTGAGTCTTCCTCAGAGCAGTTGCTTCAGGGTTCCCAAGATAGAAGAAGAAACCAACAGGAGATCGAGTCTTGAAGTAAGCGGACAAGTGGGTAGACGTGGACGTCTCGTCGATGGTATCCGGGGTTCGATGCTGCAGGGTAATTCCATCGCATATCTTACCGATTGGGTCTTCCTCAGAGCAGTTCCTTCAGGGTTCCCAAGATAGAAGAGGAAGCCATCAGGAGATCGAGTCTTGAAGTAGGCTGACACGTGAGTAGACGTAGACATCTCATCGATCGTGTCTGGGATTCGAGGTTGGAGGGTCGCGAAGCGGTCGAAGTTGACGCCGACTTGGATTCTGTTGGCTACGGTTCGTGCCTGGAACAAAATAATAAGATATAGGAAATTTATTTTCAAGAATTCTACCCCGTTTTTCTTCTTAGCTTTGTCCCTTTTACTAGTGGTCGGTCTGCTAATACCGCGTCGCCAGGGAGTTCGCTCCTGTCTGTCAACTCGGGTGTTATTTGCGCATACTTAAGGTATTTCTTCACTATCCCCAGTTGTTTTTCTGATTAAAATATTGCTACATTGCGTCTGTTAACATTTTCAGCCAAATGTCAAAAAAAATTATGCTCGAAAGTTTAGTGTAGCCTAACTAACTTTTATATTCGTTATTCTTTAGTGGAAATACTAACATGTAGGTCACATTTTGACGCAAGAGAGTAGGCGTTCAAAAATATCATGAGTAACAGTTAACTGACCAGTTACAGAAAGGTCATAAATTATCGAAATGTGTTGGCATTCTAAAGAATCCTATGTATCCCCTCTATTCATAAACGTCCAGTAAACGTAATCGTTAGTCCCTTTCTCTCTTATAGGCATACTGACAAGACTGGAACAGACAAAACTTATCGGCTTGCTAAGTTACAGATGTAGTGAGAAATGACTTGCCTTCGGAAACGTTCGTCAACGTCATGCTGTTTCAGTCTATCTCACTGAGACTGACAGTAATAGCTGTCATGCTACTTCAGTCAGACTCGGTGACACTGCCTGAAACAGCATGTGTTTACGAACGTTTCCGAAGGCAAGTAATTTCTCACTACACCTGTAGAAGACGTTTGTGAAGGGTGTATTACGTACTTGTTCAATTTGCTCCTTGATCTTGCTAAGTTTCTTGGCGGCTTCAGCTCGTCTGGTCTCGAAATTGTCCTGCTGCACTCTAACATCCTCGTATTTCTGTTGCAGCTCCGGTTTCGTTTTGTCGAGGTTTCTCACTGCGATAGTAATATATCAATGAAAATTTGCTTAAAAAGGCCCATGCGCAACTTTGCATGGAAAAGTCGAAAACCAACAGAGCTGAAAGTTGTGTCATTAAGGTTAGTTACATTTATTTCATTTCATTCTATATCACAATGATGATTGGTGTTTGGACGACGACATATAATTATTATAATCATGACGACGTGACACCAGCCGTGTGGTGACGGCAATAAGAATACATTTGTCGCCACCCAAACTCCTCCTGCGGGTGTCGTAAGAGTCGACTAAGGGATTGAAGTGTCGCTGACCATTATTTGATAAAAGATTGATGATGGGCAGCAGCGACATCATAGTGGACACATTACTGCGATCGCCAATCCGTTTGCCCAGCGTGGCGATTATGAGTATTTTCCTCCTAATGCGTTTATACGCATAGTTAATAGGAGAGGCCTACGTCCAGCAGTGGACTATCGTAGGCTGATGATGGTGATGATGATGAATTCATTTCATTTTATAGGCGCTATGTTTGATTCCATTACAAAACTGAGATGTTTGTATTTTAGTCAGAGTAAATACAATGATGATTTGTGTCTGGATGACGACGATTTACTCAGAGAGTAAAATAGGTGCGAAAAGCATGAATTTCATTTTTTGCACATGTCTCGTACGACGTTTTTTAGTACAGATTGCCATCCAAAGTTTTTGACCTGACGTAAAATGAGCCACTTCTCACACTAGCGCGTAAGAAACACACCATCTGTACTAAAATAAATATTATAATCATGTCATGACGATGTGATGTTGACTAATAGGTTTCCATGTCTATCTCTTTATCTATTTTTCTACTCACCTAATGTATCCACGTTGTCCTTCATCTTCAGCGCTTCATCAGCTTGCTTCGGCAGGGTCTGCGCAAACTGCATCCTAGCAGTCAAGTCATTGCCCAGGTCTGACATCTCCTTGAGTGTGTTCTTGACTGTTTGTTTGACCCTTTCAGCTTTGTCCATTTCGTCTTGCAACGATCTCTTCTCAATAGGTGGTAAAGAACTGTGGATGGAAGTGTTGCTTACAGAACCAGGAATACTTGGGATCTAGGAAAACTCTTTTCACTTTAAACTATAGTGAGACATAATATTTATAAGTATAATTATTAACAATTTAATTCATCGTGGCGTCACTACGCGCAACATGTACTAACGCGACGCATTAGCGGGTGAATATCTGAGCGTTTCAACCGCCTAATTTCGGTGGCATCATTTTTGCCGAAGTTTCTAAACATCTCAATGTTATACTTCGTCATTTGTATAAGGTACCGTGCCTCCTTCAAATGACGAAGTAGCACATTGCAACGAATAGAAACTTCGGCAAAAATTATGCCACCAAAATTAGGCGGTAGAAACGCTCAGACATTCACCCAGCACGGCTCAGTGCTTGATAATTGAAATTTAGGCTCTCCGAAACATGGCGCGCATAGTGTCTAAATACATGTGAGTTTTACCGTTTTATTATATTTAAAATACTTTTCAGATAATAAATGTTTCTGTTTAGAATATGAGAATGGAATGAAAATAGTACATGTGCGAAATACATGAAATTCGAAAAGAGTGGCGCTGTTTTAAATCGACACGAGTCACGAATTTCCTTTTTGCACGTACGTGTCTCGTACGACGTTTTTTTAGTACAGATGGCCCTCCGAAGTTTTGAACCTGACGAAAAATGAGCCACTTCTCACACTAGCGCGTAAAAAGGCACCATCTGTACTAAAATGTTATTTAGATGCAGCCCAGTCGTAACAATAAGCATTCATTACTATTTTTATACTCACACACCGATTCTATCTGGCGCTTAATCGATCCTTTCATAGTTCGTGTAAGCTCGTATGATCTTACTATCGTAAAGATGATTCGGTTGATGAATGATGAAATTTATCGGCTTGCTAAGTTACTAGACGTTTATAAATAAGGGGGTAAGAGATTAAAGTACCGTAAAACTATCCAACTATAGTCCAAAAGCTCCCAACTATGGTCCAAAACTAAGTCAAATATCCTCGATTTAGTGTAATCATTATATTATTGATACAGTTGTTACACAAAGTCTCCTCATTCTTGATTAAAAAACTTTGATAAAACCAAAATAAAAGATTTCCATTGATGCTTCATTACGAGTTGAACTTGTGGATCATAGTTGTAGTACTGGACTATAGTTGTATGGCTTTACGGTAGATACTTACAGTACTATAGCGCTGTTCCGGTCATCGCACTCTTCGATAGTCCTCTTCGCTTGTTCCAAAGCCAGCTCCGCCTTCGTCTGATTGGGTGCCAGTTTGTTGTTAACTGTGCCGAGTGCTTCGATCGCTTGGTCACGGAGTGAGCTTGAACGGTTGAGCGCTGGGCCGACCTTTTCGCTTAAATTGGTGTTCTGGGGGAAAATTAAGACAAATTAGAAGTTTGAATAAAAATACATGGGATTTTTAACTGGCTTACCACCTTCATTGTCCTTTCATCTGCCATTTCATGACAAACTATGTCTTTTTAATAAGGAATCTAGAAAAAGCCAGCCGTTTGTTTAATAAAACAAACATACCCTGCAGGAATGGCATTATAAATATGCAATGGGTCGAAACATGTCGAGCAATCATCGATTTAAATACGTGAGTAACCCGGTTCGATAATATTTTAATGTGTTTGAGTTTCACGTTAGTTATAATTCTAAAAATGCATGTACGTACTGAGAAAATTCAATTCAACAAATAATTTGTACAAAATAGCCAAGCAATATGCGAAAAACCGAGCTAAGCCCAAACCACGTATAATCCCTTCATTCACGATGTTTTTCGGTATCGAAGACCTATAGGTAAGTAAATATAATATTTTGTTAAAAATCAGGTCTGATAAACCTATTACAGATCGATTCGCAAGAGTTGGAACGAATGGATCGTACGAAATTATTGACATCCATCATTTTACGTATGGTCTTTGTCACGTGTCTCACAAAAACACTTTTAGTCATATCCAATCTCTTACGAATAAAACTGTACAAGCCGGGAGAAACTATGGGTGTCAATCTCACAATATCATTGGTCTTCGTATCAGCCTCAGTAGCTGCATCAGCCGCCTTCTTCGCATCTGCGATCTCCTGGACGATGCTCCTGTAAGCTGATGCCGCGCTGTACGCGTGCTGGCGACGAGTGTCGTTCTCCCGTTCTGCCAGGGCGCGGAGGTTCTTCGCCTGAAAGAGAGAGTATATTCATGAGCTGTATTTGGTCCGGGTACACCTGATGAAGTGAGTTTTCTATGATGAAAACACAACAGAATCAGATTTCCAACATCAATACATACAAAACCGTGGAATATGTAATTATTGATCTCTCTCTCTCTGATCGGTCCCTCATGTCTGAGGATCGTGGTCAGCATCCTGGTTGCATCTGGAGCGAATTATTGATAAGGATATCGTTATATAGCCCTCAGTTCTACCCAATTTATATGTTATGGTACTTAGTACAGTTTCGGTAGACTTACTCTCTCTGCTTCAAAACTTAAATAACTTTGCGTAAATAATCCAGCCAAAGCTTGAACTATTTTTAATATTTTTTAATCAGTATCATGAAGGCAACAGAACTTATTTGATAACTTAAAATGGAAAATTCATATTCCTGTGTATTCATATTTATTCAAAAAACCTGTATGCTTTTTGCTAAGCGGGGAAATTTGGGGACAAACAATCTGATAGGTACTTCCGAGTGTAATTAAGAAGTTGGTAAAATTCCGTAACCCTAGTGAAATTGCCGGTAGAGTATGCAAATTGCCGGCACTTTTGGAAACCGAACGGTATGCACTTATATTCGTAAGCCTAAGGAAGTTTTATCCTTTTACAATAAGGTAACAGAATTATACCTACAAAGACTTTCAGCATTTAACTCACCCGATTCTTCAAATCATCAGCATGGCTCCTAGCCGCATCAGTAGCATGGTACAAGCTGGGTGTCTCATCAGCTCGCTCCTTCAGTGCCTGCTCCAACTTATTGTTTTCCTCATTGAGATCTCCTAATGCTGCTGAAGCATCAGTGACTATAGCTGCAGATAGGGTGTTCAGTTTGGTAGCATTGGCGATGTCGGCGCCGGCGTCGATTAGGTCCTTCATGGCTTCAGAGTTCAGATTGCCAACGGAGGCGACTTTGTCACTGAACTTGGAGTTTCTGTGAAGGTTAAGAACATTCTAGATGATGTATCTTTGAGATCTGGAAATATTCTTGGAAGTTCGGCTATTAATACGAGTATTTTAGAAATCTTAGATACGATTCGATCTGTAGTAGTTATACATGAGGCTGGCGTTTTTTTAAAGCCTGGAAGATGCAATTTAACAATAGTTCAAATATAACTACGGTCGCGCTATAGTAAAATTGTAAATATCATCATCATCATCAGCCTATCACAGTCCACTGCTGGACATAGGTCTCCCCAATTTCACGCCACCGTTTTCGATCTTAGGCAAGGTGGAGCGACGATTTGCGTAAGATGGCTGGCAGGAGCTGGATGCGATCAGCCGAAGATGGAGAGCAGTGGCGTGGAATTGAAAATATACTGTAACAATTTCTGTTAGTAAGAAAAGGCGGCTTATTAAACAAATCTAGGTATGACGAGTTGGCTGAAAAATTTAAATTTGCTGTCTTGAGAGAATTTGTTGGCAAAAATTGTTGGGTGAGATAAAATGACGATTTATCGTGGGTCAATCTGCCTGAAACATTTAGAGTCTGAACTAATGGTGTGTTAAAAATGTATACAAAGTCCAGTATCCTATTTTCTAACACTTACTTGTTGCTGGCCTTAAGTTTGTCGGCCTCGTCAGCCCGTTGGTTGGCAACGGCGGTTTGTTCCGACATGTCTTCCATCTTCCGGCGCAGTTTCCGAGCCTCGGTAACCAGTTTTTCGAGGTTCTGCAGTAACATTGCTGTTTAAATCTTGTGTCAAGTGATGAAGCTAAATGTACAGATTGATTATCGATAGCAAGTTTTACCAAAAGTAACATTCTTTGGAATATATCGACTTTATACCTTTCATATTCAGTGGAATGATGACAATTACAAGTGTTTGTAAAATAATCCTAAAGAGGATACAAACACAACACCACTTCATACCCAATTTCATGCTCTCAGTAACCTATCTAGACTCGCTTTTGTTGTATATATAGTGTTTACGTAAACTAAGGTAATTTAGGCGGATTTTCAGCCATCTTGGTTTTCGTCTTTTCGGCCTTTTCATAATAAAAGTATGATACGTTGGGTGGCCGAGAACTAAGTTTATCTAGCCGAAAATCGCCTAAGCTACAATCAGCAGCAGATATTGCTAAGCGGCCAGGGTGTTCGCAGTGATCTTAACACACTCTTATGATCTTAGCAATAAGGTCGTGCCAAGTTCATTTAAACACTACCCGCTTAGCAATATTATAATATCTGCTGCTGAATGTACAAGTTGTAACGTAAAAAATGCGTAAAGGCTATTATTAACTAGAAGCAGTAAGTAAATAATTATTAACTTAATTGTTAATGTCAATATTCTTTAATTTAGACCCATAAGACGGGCAACTCTGTAACGGGCCAAACAGTAGAACCACAGGAATTTTGAGACATACCATAGCCTGTTGGTTGACGGGTTGTACGAAAAGACTCATCCTCTCCAGTTGCTGTGTCGCGTTAGTGTGGACATCCAGCGCTTGGGTCCTCTTCGGCGCCAAGTCTTTCTCTGTGAGAAAAATAAATCATCAATATCATAGTTCCATCTCCATGACCAATAAGGTGACAAATAACTGAATCTTAGACATTGCTAAAGTACTCTAGGGCGAAGCTAGGTCGAAAACCAAACGCTTAAGTAGCTTAAGGCAAAGCTAAACTAGTCGAAAACCTAACGCTCATGATTGGCGACGCACCCTGAGATAATTATTTTAAATTTCTGGAAAACCATATTCGATAGAATAGGTACATAAGCTGACAGACCGTTACATTTATTACTACCGATCTAAATTAAATGTGGTAATACGAACTTAAACGTAAGTAGTTACAATTAGTTCCAACTGTCTACCACCAGATATTTTTTTTTAACTTAAAATTAGAAATTCTGATTCCTGCGTAGGTACAACTTGTGCTATACTTCACTTCACTTTGTTTT
Organism: Thaumatotibia leucotreta; assembly: GCA_025490895.1. NCBI lineage: Eukaryota > Metazoa > Arthropoda > Insecta > Lepidoptera > Tortricidae > Thaumatotibia > Thaumatotibia leucotreta. The sequence goes on from JALPQI010006117.1 coordinate 9,185, forward strand.
GCTTCACTTGTCACATCACTGTCATATTTTCTACGGAGTATTACTCTCACATCATGTCGGAATTCAATAACCGACATCAGGTAGCGTGTAGTCAAGATGCTAATCGCTAACGCTCAGTCGCGAACGTGAGGCAACTGTTTTTTTTTGCACTTATAAGAAAAACTGACAGAGGGAGCAAGATACGATATGCTATTGAGCGTAACCATGGAATCTTGGATACGTACCCAGATCTGACGGAAGAACAATGCTTTTCTGTTTTGTCATGGCAGGATCTTGCTTGTCATTTGCCCATAGAACGTCAAAGCCTCCCCTGAACTTCAATATTCGCAAATTCCCAGCACCCATCTCAGTCACACTTAAGATGCCATTGTTAGAGTAACAGAGACTAATGCTCCTTTATCGCCTTACCTTTGATGTGCTTACCCTAATCTGCTGTGCCTCAGTGACCGCGCTGTCGACCTTCGTTGCTAGCTCAGCTCCAATTTTGTGGCTAAATACCCGACGTGCTGCACCGTTGCTTTGGCAGCACGTGCGCTGTCGCGTATAGACGTCAGGACTTTGTCGGCGTCTGACGACAGGACCCCGGTGCGAGTGATTTGTTTCTAAAGACGCCTTCGATAGAGTTATAGAGACAAATGCTCCTTTCCGAATCGCCTTACCTTTGATATCATCCCTAATCTGCTGTGCCTCAGTGACCGCACTATCGTCCTTCGTTGCTGGCACAGCACCAATCCCGTGGCTAAATCCCCGACGTGCTGCACGGTCGTTTCGGCAGCACGCGCGCTGTCGCGTATAGACGTCAGGACATTGTCGGCGTCTGACGACAGGACCCCGGTGCGAGTGATTTGTTTCTAAAGACGCCTTCGATAGAGTTATAGAGACAAATGCTCCTTTCCAAATCGCCTCACCTTTGATATCATCCCTAATCTGCTGTGCCTCAGTAAGAGCGCCGTCGACCTTCGGGTTATTTGAAATGGGCTTACTCGTAGCCACAGACTAGTCAAAGCCAGAGACGCGGTTTACGATGAAGCGAGTTCGCCCAGAAGATGCCTGTTCACCCTTGACTTGAAGGCTGCCGGGTTATATGAACTCGAAAATATAGACGCTGGCAGGGAATTCCACTCCTTCAACTCCTTGGCAGTACGCATAAGAAAAGAAGAAGCAAAGCGCTTAAATGGAATATCTACCAAGAAGGATGAATGACGGCCGCGAGTCTAGAAGTTCGACAGAAAAACGGGGATGGCAGAATAAGCTGATGAAGCTGATGATCCTTTAAGAGTCGCCTCACCTTTGATATCATCCCTAATCTGCTGTGCCTCAGTGAGCGCGCTGTCGACCTTCGGTTGCTGGCTCAGCTCCAATCCCGTGGCTAAATCAGCGACGTGTTGAACCGTCGCTTCGGCAGCACGTGCGCTGTCGCGTATAGACGTCAGGACTTTGTCGGCGTCTGACGACAGGACCCCGGTGCGAGTGATTTGTTTCTAAAGACGCCTTCGATAGAGTTATAGAGACAAATGCTCCTTTCCAAATCGCCTCACCTTTGATATCATCCCTAATCTGCTGTGCCTCAGTAAGAGCGCCGTCGACCTTCGGGTTATTTGAAATGGGCTTACTCGTAGCCACAGACTAGTCAAAGCCAGAGACGCGGTTTACGATGAAGCGAGTTCGCCCAGAAGATGCCTGTTCACCCTTGACTTGAAGGCTGCCGGGTTATATGAACTCGAAAATATAGACGCTGGCAGGGAATTCCACTCCTTCAACTCCTTGGCAGTACGCATAAGAAAAGAAGAAGCAAAGCGCTTAAATGGAATATCTACCAAGAAGGATGAATGACGGCCGCGAGTCTAGAAGTTCGACAGAAAAACGGGGATGGCAGAATAAGCTGATGAAGCTGATGATCCTTTAAGAGTCGCCTCACCTTTGATATCATCCCTAATCTGCTGTGCCTCAGTGAGCGCGCTATCGACCTTCGGTAGCTGGCTCAGCTCTAATCCCGAGGCTAAATCCGCGACGTGCTGCACCGTCGCTTCGGCAGCACTCGAGCTGTCGCGTATAGACGTCAGGACATTGTCGCCGTCTGACGACAGGACCGCGGCGCGAGTGATTTGTTTCTAAAGACGCCTTCGATAGAGTTAAAGAGACAAATGCTCCTTTCCGAATCGCCTCACCTTTGATATCATCCCTAATCTGCTGTGCTTCAGTGAGCGCGCTGTCGACCTTCGGTTGCTGGCTCAGTTCCAATCCCGTGGCTAAATCAGCGACGTGCTGAACCGTCGCTTCGGCAGCACGCGCGCTGTCGCGTATAGACGTCAGGACTTTGTCGGAGTCTGACGACAGGATCCCGGCGCGAGTGATTTGTTTCTAAAGACGCCTTCGATAGAGTTATAGAGACAAATGCTCCTTTCCAAATCGCCTCACCTTTGATATCATCCCTAATCTGCTGTGCTTCAGTGAGCGCGCTATCGACCTTCGGTTGCTGGCTCAGTTCCAATCCCGTGGCTAAATCAGCGACGTGCTGAACCGTCGCTTCGGCAGCACGTGCGCTGTCGCGTATAGACGTCAGGACTTTGTCGGCGTCTGACGACAGGATCCCGGCGCGCGTGATTTGTTTCTCACTGTCGGTCGCAGCGAATTCGGACTGGAAAGAAATTTTATTTACGTGTGAGATATTTCTCTTGTCAGGAGCTGAATAACTTGATACAGGTAAATTCACAAAAAAATCTTCCTCGATCTATGTGTGTATGTTAAATGGACAGTAGATACAGGTTGATGGTTGATATATTAAGGCCACATACATACAATGCTAACAATGAAATCGTATAACAAACAGATAACACTTCAAACTTACAGATCTAAGCAGTCCCCGTCCAGCATTCTCAATGGTGTCAACAGCAGTAGTGGCGGCGTGAACGTCGACACTGCGCAACTCGGCTAGCCGAGGTCTCAGAGACGATGTCTGGTTGGAGATATAATTCAACCTTTGGGTGGTGAAGAAGGAGTCCGCTTTGTCCTGAGAAGAAAACATCGCTGAGTTAAGGAATATAATTAAGGAGACACAATGATTCAAACACACGCAAGTTCTGGATATATAGAAATAGAAATAAGTTTATTCGTAACAAACACGATAAGTACAATATACAAAAGAATCCAAATAATAAAGAGCTTGGTACAGATAAAGTCACGAAAGCTGGCACGAATGGATTGAGTAAGTGACAGAATGTATCTATGTGTGGATGTCAAAATGACAGTAGATACAGGATGGTATAGCACGGCTGCATACACACTGATAGATGTCATTTATTTCATTAATTGCATTCAGAAATTCATCCAGAATATTGCTAGCGTGTGCCAATGCTGGTCTTCCGATGCTATGATTGATGAGCCCAGAGTATCAGACTGGAGTCCAGTACTTCTTTGATTTACCGAATCAGAGATAATTTTATTTCTACAAGAGTTTATGTCAAGGCTTCATAAAATCACACAACTACATAACATTCACTCATGCGTACATCAATATAGCTCAACTCTGACGATAATCATTTGAGTAAGACACCTAAAACAGCTTTATTTTAATCATTCAGACAGTCTTTTGTTAACACTAGGCAGTCATTTACTGTAATACTCTACGAACAAATAAAACATGGAAGCCGCACGCCATACTAAAATGCCTTTCAAAAACGGTCCTAAATTTTGTTGACAAGTGTCACCCCTTCTACGATACATCACGGTAATGAATGTCAATATGAACCTATAAGAACTTAAACCGCCATTTAAAAATAGTTGTGATTGGTCCATCAAAGTTTTGATTGGCTTTATTCTATACACAACTGTCAAAGATGTTGCGCCGAAATATGCGCGGTGTTAAGAAAATTAAAGCACTATGTCCTGCCCATCTAGGCACAATTGAACAATTGCTTTTGGGGGCATTTTTGAGCTGGTGTTAGACGTCCATGTTATTTATGGTCGCAGCTCAACTCTGACGATAATCATTTGAGTAAGACATCTAGAACAGCTTTATTTTAATCATTCAGACAGTCTTTTGTTAACACTAGGTCAGTCATTTACTGTAATAAATCCTTGTCCAGAGCTGATCCCCAATTTTGGTATAAAATTGACTTTCGGGTCTTTCAGGTAAATTTGTATCAGCTTCATAGTTGCTATCATTACCTTGAATTCCTGAGTTTCGTTGGCAAGCCGAGCGCTCATCTCTTCCACTGATATGACGAGAGCATCCGTGCAGGAGTCGCATTCCTGGCAACCCTCTCGAGGGACCAGCACCCATCTATTAAAAAAAATACATGTATTTTGAAATCATATTCGAGGAATTATAGGGTTTCTCTCAGAAAGTGAAAGAAAGGCAGAACCCAGGACTTTTGCATGTCGTGAGATTCACCGAGCGTGGCTGTGTCATCCGAAATACAAAAATTAGTCAAAGTCAAAGTCAAACTATTCTTTATTCAAGTAAGCTTATTAATAAGCATTTTCGAATCGTCTGACATTATCAAGAGAGAGAAAAAAAATCTACTACTGGTTCAAACCCTACACCGTTCCTGAGAAGAACCAGTAAGAAACTCAGGTGAACTTATTTTTTGTTATATCACGCAGACCAGTGCTTGCATTTGAATGGGGCAAATTTTTATGAAATGTAAACTAAATCAGCAGGCTTAGCACATGATTGGTGCGACAGTATGTCGCCGCGAGATAGATCTCCCATCCTTCACTAGCTATATTAAAAAAAGAGGAGATATTGTCGCGCCAATCATGTGCTAAGCATATTGATCTTTGTATTATTTATCAGACTTCAGCACGACGAGCTTGATATAGACTGTCTGATGTATCATTTCTTATTACGGCAGCCAAAAGCTTACAGACTATTTGGCCAAACATTGGTAAACAATATTTGGTGTAACTATCGTATCACTTAAGTTAACGGCCGTCGGACGCTGCTGCGATTTCTGGTGCGTAGTCGCCACTCAAGAACCTTTCTGCTCCACCGACAGAGTTCTTAAATAAATAGTTTTCCTTAGCCTATAGGGGGTCGCACTGCTGGGAAAGGAACTCTCCCTCTACCAGTGTTTTCACCGGCCAATTATTGACGAAGGCATCCAGGTTTTCCCACCATCTCCGCCAGGGCCTGCCCAGCCGCGCCTAGTTTCCGGCATATATTTTGTGGCTATATTACCTTTCCGGATATACAGTGTGTTAACATGATGCAGGCTTTTATTTGAACCGAGGATTGAGATGCAGATTCTTAGCCAAACCATGTGCATTATTTGTTTAAAAATCCTAATTTTAAAAGTAATTATCTTTCTAAGAAAACTTAATTGAGAAGCAATGTACTTCAAAATAAATCGTTAATTGACACTTGACAATGACAGATCGCAGCTACTCGTAACGTTTGACAACTAAGCAGTACACGCGTTACATTGATCGTTCGAACGAAATAAAAATAATTGTACCGTTAATTTAAATATTTGTCAACTCTTAATACTTCAAAACGTATGCGTATTATTACCCATTTTCGTAAAAGCCTGGGTCATGGTAGCACACTGTATAAATAGCTACAATTTTGAAGTTATTATAAGGACTTAAATGGGTATACCTTTCTGGACAGCGGTCGCATTTCTCCCCTATGACACCTGGCAAGCACTCGCACTGACCAGACTGCGCGTTGCACATGAAACCGAGCGAGTATCCTTTGTTGCAGTTGCAGTCTGTGGAACGAATGGTATGTTATATTTTACATAGCAATGATAATGTCGAAAAAATTTTTTTTTTATTTTATTTAAGGAGAACCAACAGCTTGACGTGTCGGGTGTCAAAGTAATAGCGGCTCATTATCGGAAATATACAGGGTGGATAAAGATTTTGGGTCAGTGAGGGCAGCTACCAGATCCCGTGTAGCTACGCGAAAATGGTTTTAGAAGACCTTCCCGCGATTTTCAATTAAAGAAGATTAGCGTTTTCAGATTTTGGAAAAAGTATACAGGGTGCGAGGGAATGGTCATTTTTGAGAAACTTTTTTTTTGATGCCAATCGATCCTGTTTCTGTTCAGGATCAAAAGCTTGTAAGGGACCAAAAAAAAAATTTCGACTAGAAAAGCCACAAATCGAGATTTTAAATTCCCATACAAATTGTATGAAAATTAAAAATTATTTTTTACCGTTAATTATTTATGCCTATCGATTCCATTCCTACAAACAGCAACACAGCTAGGTATACACTTCAGAAATTGGAAATATTGCATGAAAGAGAATCACACTTACAGTCACGTGTCAGTCACATAGGAATGTTGAGCCACTTGGCAAAGGATGCAATTTGGTCGTGTAATATTATGGGTTCGGTATTTTTCGTTAGTAGGCACGATCGCGACATTTCCGATGGTCCCCGATGATATGTCATCGAATCTTTGTTGCGTCAAAATTTCAGTATTTGAAAACTAATTGACATAATAAAAATTCCTTCGTTTACGAAAATTAAGAATTAGCTATCGGCCATGATTAGACGCTAGATGTCGTTGTTCCTTGTAGAAACTGGATAACGACAGTTCTTCATAGATTTGTGTAAAACCGTTTAGTAATTTAATCACGGTTTCTTCAAATTGGATTTCATGATTTATCTGACGAGGCAAGGTATTTTTAGGCGAGGTATTTTTCCAAATCAAGATATTTTTACAAATAGCCATGTTATCGGGCAATTTTAAACAAATGCTAAATATTGGTGTCTTTATTATAATTCATCACATCTCTTAGTTGACGTTAGTTGAATACTTTACGTAAGCCAAATATACAAAATTTGAATTTGCCGCCTTTTCTTACTGCCAAGTTGGTTGGACCAAAATGTGGTTACACGGGAGACATTCATAACAGACCGGTTGAAGAAGGGAGAGTAATACACTCGTGATACACATACCCATTATGCATATCCTTGTAAGGCCCAATGTACATTACAATGTACACTCCAATTCAATGAAATTTAAACCTTTTATAAACTTAATAAAGTCGCATTTACTTTGTTTGGTCGTCTTCTCAAACAAACGAAGTTCACCACTATTCCTTACAAGGCAAGGTTCAAAATAAGATTTAAAGAAAATAGTATGGTGGGCCTTACGAGGATATTTTTTCATTGACAGAGACAAATGCTATTGCTGTCTTTATTATAATTCATAACATCTCTTAGTTGACGTTAGTTGAATACTTATGTAACCTTTGTGGAAATATGGTAGATAGACGTTTGACAGTCTACCTATAATCCTTTAATCTGTCAGTAGCCATACAAATGTATAATAGAGACTTGATAGTTTCTGGCTGAAATTCTAACTTTGAAAAAATATCTGACAGTGACAGCCGTTGAAAGGAAAATGAACGAAAATTTCTACATAGCAGCTTAGCAGTCAAATTACCGGCTCTGAAGTTAGATTGACGTCTCCAGGACTAAAGCGGAAGTTATATATTATAACGTAACTATAGTAACGTCAGCTTCCGGAAAATTCGTAATCAATCATTGGTTAAACGTTTTTGTTATTACGTAACCATGGTAATGTCACCTTCTGAAGAAACCGCGAGCGATCATTGGTTAACCGTAGCAATGCTCGCCCCATTGGTCAGCAGAGTTCGGCCGAAGTCGTGATACTAGTCTCGTAAGATTTCGGAACCCGATTTGTATTATTCGACCAAGTTGCGAACAGTGCGGACGATCAACATTCCCGTGTATTGTTTAATTTGAAGTTGACATAATATAACTATATTTATCTCTTTCATTTTCTCTCTGCTCTGTCTTTAATGGTCCGTTAGGAGTGATGCTGTTTGTACCCAGTACGGGTCCATATTGGCTCACATAATTTTACTTGTCATATTATTTTTCATACTAACGTTTTTTTATTATAATAATCATTTGTCATAATTTTTTTGCCTACAAATTTGTTGTGTATAAATTTGTATTACCAACATCATTGCTCATAATTATCTGTAGTCAGATTTTTAAACGACATAATGTCATTTCTAACTATTCATCATGACTCATAATGATTTTTATAATAAACTTATTAATCATAAACTTATATTGTATACGTATTTGAAAGCATAAAATTCCCAAGATATTGGCTCCTAAGTAAAATTTGGTATTGGTGAACAAAATTACGATGAATGTTGTGTGAAATATTTTTTTTCATTTGTGGTCGAATATCGCGGCCATTTTTGATTTTGGGAAAAAGTTTTCTGGGTTGCAACAAAAAAAATAACCTCGAAGACTAAGGCGGGAGCAAAGCTCCCGCCTTAGTCTTCTAACCTAACCTATCCGAGTCGGATCTGCCCTGGAAGGTTTTGTTCGCTCGCTTCGCTCGCTCACTGCAGATTTTGGTCATCATTACGATGAATGTTGTGTTTCCATTTGATGTCGAATACCTCGGCCATTTTTGATTTTGGGTAAAAGTTTTCTGGGTTGCAAAAAAAAAAATAACCTCGAAGACTAACCTAACCTATCCGAGTCGGATCTGCCCTGGAAGGTTTTGTTCGCTCGCTTCGCTCGCTCACTGCAGATTTATTCCCCATTCATTAGTAATTTTGACCAAAACCAAATTTTATTGAGGAGCCAATATCTTGGTAATTATCAAGTTTTAAGAAAATTTGTCCATAAAAAACAGCTTATTTTAGCGTCCTCTATACGTGTCATAATGACACCACCCCCATCAAAGTTTTTCTAAGTCCCGCGCCCCCTTTGTTTATGAACAAAACCAGGTAAAGTTTAAAATAAATATTATAAGTATATTTGTTTGCTGAGAATCGTTATGTTAAAAATTAAATATGATATAAAATTTTATTATATAAAATAGTTACTTAAAACAAAAATATGAAAATTAACATTAGTATTACAGACATTTATTACGATAGACATTATGAACATGAATAATTCAGTGTTACGATAGTTATGCGCAAAGACAAGTTATAAGTAATGATCATTATGATATAAAATTATATAACAAACATTTTCGGACTTCCAATAATCGAAGTCGCAATTTTATATGAACTTTGGCGCACCCACCCAGTACCAATAGTTTCCTACGGGTCAACTTATGGCAATGTACAAAAAATTCAAAATTTCAAGAAAACCGTTTTCATACATTTACTATGGAAAAAAAAGTGAAACCTTAATTACTTTATCTGTCACGATAATTAGTCATCCTATGCTAAATGATAATAATAATACTGTATGAAATCATTAGCAACATTAATTAGCGTCACAGATAATGTAATTAATTTTCACTTTTTTCCCATAGTCAATGTATGAAAACAGTTTTTTTTTTACTTTGCCGTAAGTTGACCTCTAGGAAACTATTGGTACTGGATAGGAATGGAATCAATTGGCATAAAAAAATTAGGCGTGAAAAAATAATTTTAATTTTCATACAATTTGTATGGGAATTTTAAATCCCGATTTGCGGCTTTTCTAGCCGAAAATTTTTTTTTGGTCCCATACAAGCTTTTGATCCTGAACAGAAACAGAATCGATTGGCATCAAAAAAAAAGTTTGTCAAAAATGACCATTTCCTCGCACCCTGTATACTTTTTCCAAAATCTGAAAACGCTAATCTTCTTTAATTGAAAATCGCGGGAAGGTCTTCTAAGACCATTTTCACGTAGCTACACGGGATCTGATAGCTACCCTCACTGACCCAAAATCTTTTTCCACCCTGTATATTGGACACCGCATTGGAGTCTTCGGCACGAAAACGGGTTGTAGAACGAGACTGAGCTTCGGCTTATAAAGCTCGTAAGAACCAAAAATGGCTGAAATCCGAATTTCAAGTGTCATTTCTCCAGTGCAGTGAGTTTCAGACTTTTTATCTGGTCTATTTTGAAGAGTCAAGTCAAAGTCAAATAATTCTTTATTCAAATTGGAATAGCAACAAACTCTTTTGAATCGTCTAGATATGAAAACTACTTCCGGTTCGAACCCTACACCGCTGACCCAAGAAGAACCGGTAAGAAACTTGGCGGGAATTATTTTTTCAAACAATGATGGTACATCTTACAACTAACATGCATTAAAAAAAATACATAAAATTGATTTTAAATAAATAGAAATATAATAATAATAACAAGAGATGTAAAGTCTCTAAAAGTCACAACATTTATAAGTAATAATTTATAGAGAAGTAAGGTTTCTCTCCGAATAGGTATATAATAATAACATTATATAATGCACGTTTGGAGATGTATAGGGTCTCCAAGCGTAAATTATCGTAATTGAATGTCATGACTTTAACAAACTAATCATTAAATCCTAAATTACTCCCACGGTGTTTTATCATTCATGTAGTCTTGTGTACTATAATAAGCTTTAGATATAAGTTTACGCTTTAAAAAATGCTTAAATTTGTTGACTGAAAATTCAGTAACATTTACTGGAAGTTTATTATAAAATCTTACACAATTACCCATGAATGATTTCCTAATTTTATGGAGCCGAGTGGCGGGTACTGCGAGCTTATGTTTGTTTCTAGTATTAATATTATGTATGTCACAGTTTTTTCTAAAATTCATAATATTTTTATGTACATACATAATATTCTCAGAGATGTATTGAGAATACAATGTCATTATATTAATAACCTTAAACTTATCTCTAAGTGAGTCTCTAGGGCTCATTTTATATATCGCTCGAATAGCCCTCTTCTGCAGAACAAAGATAGTGTTAGTCTCTGAATTGGCAGCACTGCCCCATAATAAAATGCCATACGACATAATGCTATGAAAATAACTAAAATATACTAACCGAGCTGTATCAACGTCAGTTAATTGACGGATCTTGCTCACTGCAAAAGCTGCAGAACTCAGTTTATTCGAGAGATTAGATATGTGAGGACCCCACTGAAGCTTAGAGTCTAGTGTTATACCAAGAAAGACTGTACTTTCAACTATTTCCAATTCCTCACCTTTCACAAATATACTAGCCTGTTGATGTTTTACGTTACTTGTAACAAATTTAATACATTTAGTTTTTTTCTCATTCAACATTAAGTTATTCATATTAAACCAGTTTACTACTTTCGAAATAGCATTGTTTACATCATTCCAAGCTTGTTGCTATCGTTTGACTTTAAAAATAAGTGAGGTGTCGTCAGCAAACAATACTATGTCATGGTGGGTCTCTATGAGATGTGGCAAGTCATTTATGTAGATAAGGAAAAGGAAAGGCCCCAATATAGATCCCTGTGGTACACCCGTGGAGACCAATGACCCCGGTGATCGCTGTCCATTCACATCAACCCTTTGTATTCTACCGCGTAAATAAGATTCCAGTAAATTTAACGCTGATCCTTTAACTCCATAATGGTCTAGCTTCCTGATCAATGTTTCATGACAAACGCAGTCGAAGGCCTTGGACAAATCACAGAAGATACCTAAAGCATCTCGTGATTCCTCCCAGGCATCAAATATTTGTTTAATTAATTCGACACCAGCGTCGGATGTTGAGCGCCCCCGAGTAAAACCAAATTGCTTGTTATGCATTAAATTGTTTACGTTAAAGTGCTTAGTTAATTGCGATAAAACTATATTTTCAAAGATTTTGCTGAACGTTGGTAGCACAGATATAGGTCTAAAATTAGTGGGGTCAGAAGTGCTACCGGATTTGAATAAAGGAGTTACTTTACTATGTTTCATAAGATCAGGAAACTCACCACAATGAAGAGAAAGGTCAGATCAAGTAAACATAATGCTAATATAAATGCAATGAAGAAAGCGATTGTATTCCACTGGCACATACCACTACCACTGGATCACAAAAGTGCTGCGAGCAAATATTGTTTTACCATTTGAAGACCATAGTCAAGGCAAAAGGTAGTCACATTGACTAAAAGTAAATTTAATCACAAAATGTATTATTTTTTGTCTCTTGTTTTTTTCTTACATATAGTAATAAATTGATGCAACTAAAATATCGCAGTCCTTTGAAATTGGTAACATTTTATATCGTTCACCCTGTATAAACACGAAAGCCGAAGTTAATAGTCGATTTATCGGGTTTCACCAGGCAACCCTCGATATTTTACTTATTAAGTAGACTTACGGTCGCATCCATCTTTGGTGTAGTTCCAGTAACCAGCAGCACACTGCTCGCAATGCCTGCCCGTCACGCCCTTCGCGCATCTGAATAATCACCAAATGAAAAATTTCAAAAACCGACTTCTACCGATTTCTCCAAGATCTCCGATTTGTTTCCTCAAATCCTACTTTCTGAATGCAAATCCTTGTAAATGAATGAAAATTACCATAACCGCCGTACATGTACCTATAACATTTGAAAAGATCCCTCGAATTCTCCAAGATCCCATCATCAGACCCCAACTTGGTGCCAACGGGATCATCTCGGGGTAATACACATTCGATCACAAAAATACATTTTCAAATCGGTTCACGATTATCGGAGATATCAGGTAACATACATACAACAAAAATAAAATCAGTCGAATTGAACCTCCTCCTTTTTATGAAGTCGGTTAAAAAGAAAGTAGTCAGTACTGGCAAAGTATCTTCTGATCATCTGAACACGTATTATTTGGGCAGTGGGGTTTCTCTTGCCAACTCCGCACATACTTGCACAGTCTTGCCTAAAGTCTGCACTTTGGCTCAATAACTATCAAGTCTCCAGTGTTTTGGCAAAATTTATAACAAAGTAAGTCGCTTTAGTAGACGTCGGCCCAAATTTGTCTAAGACTTAATTAGACCGTGAATGACATCACTGCTAGCTATACATTGATAGACCTTATGCCATTTGGAATAAGGCCAACCGATGAACAGGTTTACAATGTTGCTGTTAGTACAACATTTTTGTTCTTCCGGTAATCGAGAAATGGATCAAAAACTAGCAAGACGACAAACATCAGTGGCCTATTTCACCATAATTACAATTGTGACAATTGTAAAATATTACTGTTACTGAAGTCACAGGCCTCCGTAGACTACGGCTACCGCTTACTGTCGGGCGGTCCATGTGCTTGTTTGCCACCAACATAAAATTATTACTAATAATGTTATTAAATCGTTAATAAACTACTTTTTATTTTCCGAAACCCGTGACAATTGTCGCAAGGTTTAGTACAATTCTCATTCAATCTTGACATGAGGTTCGGTATATGTCGGAATTTCGCTACAATTGTCGTGTTTTTTGTGACAATTGTAATTTTGCTTCGCAAAAAAGTAGTTATTTACTGCTGATTTATTAAAGTTCCTGCAGTAAAATTTATATTGGTGGAAAACAAACGCACGGCCCTTCCGATGGTAAACGGTAACTATAGCCTATAGACGCCCCAGATTGGAGAAATAGTAAATTTACAATTGTAGCACTTGTCAATGTGGTGAAATTGGGGCCAGGATGCTTAGCCAAGTTGCCAATCGCTACCGCTTAGTAGCGTATCGTAGTTTTCCCTCTGTCACTCTTTAAAATTAGTGCGACAAAGACAGTTAGCTGCCTTTCGTTTACGATTGACGATTAAGTATTAGCGATTGGCAACTTGTCTAAATACCCCTGGACAGTTGCAGGCTTAGACGCCACTCTGCAATCATATACGACAAGCGATAAATCACGTGACAATAATATTAATAATGTACGAAAATGGTCACATGACTTTTCATACGAATCTCATTCTCATACCTTTATTACTATCGCTTATCGTATACGATTGCAGAATGGGATCTTGGCTATGCTGAAATTAAATAAATGCTTTCAAAGTTTAAACTACTTACTTGCACTGCCCAGTCTCCAGATCGCACTGCGAGTTCTCGCTAGCGAGTCCACACTGGCACGGCATGCAACCAAGTCCGCTAGAGAGCCCGAAGTGGTCCGGCGCACACGCATCACAACGAGCGCCGATCACGCCAGGTCTGCAGACGCAAGTCCCGGTCGTGTGGTCGCAGTGGTCCATGCCGTAGTCGTCACAATCACAGGCTGAGGAAAGACAGAATATGAAAGGAAGAAGAATGAAAGAAAACCGTTTATTTGAGACAAGAACACAGTAAAAACAAAACAAAACAGTAAGCACGAAATTATGTCTAGAATATCCAGGATGGCTTTAAGGTTACAACTTTTTTTCCCGCCGTTTCATTTTGGCGGTAAATAGGTCAGACAGATTTGATTTGTAGGTTACTAATCTTTCCTGTGGACATATGAAAGTTAAAGGCTCTAGAACCGTAATTTTCTTGTTTCACAAACACAAGCCGATAGGTGGCTTCTGGTTCTTAAGAATTATGTGATTAAAATCTATTGTTTATGTCCCAAAACCGTTAACTTTCCCAATGTCCCTATTGACAATGTTACTATGAAAGATGCCCATTTTCGCGAACGCTGTATGACCCAAATATGACAGTCGTTGCATGAAAATTAGTTTGTAAAGAAAGGTGCGTAGTTTTGAGACGTAGCCACGTGTTGTTGGAACAATCCAAAGTTGCCAATATTGTGATAACACGATTGCAAGAGTCAGCGTCCGGCATTGCGACGCCTCTGGTGTTGCGGGTGTCCATGGGCGACGTTAATCGCTTTCCATCAGGCGATTCGTCTGTTCGTTTGCCACCGATAGCATTAAAAAAAAAAGAAAAAAAAAAACTGGCTGCAGTCCTTTGAACCGGATTTTATTTCATCCATATAAAATCATTCATCCAAATATAATTGGAGCGGCCAGGGTGCTCACAAATACTGGAGCAGGCTTCTGTTATCATCAGAGATCGGATTTTTGTGCGACATCTCATACTAAATGTCATCAAAATGACGTAAGTCACTAAGAATGTCGCAAATCCATCCGATCTCTGGTTATCATGACGTTAGAGTGTATTCCTTCAAACCGGATATACTCTTTCTCGTCGACTTAGCAGTACAATTCTTGCTAATCGCCATAGAACCCAGGAGCGTAGACGTTGCACGCAGCACCAGCTGCTGTGTTGTTCACGCACTTCAGACAATTGCCAGTCACGTTCTTTCCGAAAGAGATCTAGGTGTCAGAATGTAGGCCTCCAAAGATACTCTATCCCACTTACCAGAACAATTCTTGCTCAACGCCATAGAACCCAGGAGCGCAGAGGTTGCACGCAGTCCCATCAGTGTTGTTCACGCACTTCAGACAGTTGCTAGTCACGTTCTTTCCAAAAGGGATCTAGATATTAGATTGTAGTTCTCCAAAGATACTCTTTCCCACTTACCAGAACAATTCTTGCAAAACACAGCTTCACCATAGAACCCAGGAGCGTAGACGTTGCACGCAGTCCCATCAGTGTTATTCACGCACTTAAGACAGTTGCCAGTCACGTTCCTTCCGAAAGAGATCTAGGTGTTAGATGGTAGTCCTCCAAAGATATTCTTTCCCACGTACCAGTACAATTCTTGCTGAACACAGCATCGCCATAGAACCCAGGAGCGCAGAGGTTGCACGCAGCACCAGCTGTGTTGTTCACGCACTTCAAACAGTTTCCGGTCACGCTGTCGCAAGAGGAGGGGTCCAGAGGGTTGATGTTTCCGGAACAGTTGCAGGGTTTGCAGTAGTCATCTGTGGGATTTTGATGGTAAGTTTGACAAAAAGTATTTTAGAGAATAAACACTACAAAGTGTTTTAGAGTTTTAGCGTAGATGGAAGAATCATCTTTTTTTGGTCCTGAATTATTCTAGTACTGATAAATCCTTTCCTTAACCCTTTGACCACCATAGTCGGCTATAGACGACAAAGTAAAATCGTGACTGTCGCCAATGACGGCACTGGCCAACAGCTACGCCAATGCAGTAGCGACTTACGCCACCATTAAGTTAAATTTTGCTTAAATAACCTTGTACGTGTGGCGTCTGGAGCTCAGCATATTCCTTTGACATTTGGCGGTCAAACGGTTAATAGGCTACCTACAAACATGGAGTATGTACTACATGCATGTGCATGTTTTCATAATTTAAGTAACATAATTGCACTTGCCCCACTCCCTTGACAATAGGTGCTGTTCCTACTACATGTGATTCTTACTACATGTCACATTTGATTTTTGTGGTATTTGTTATATTGTGATTGTACCTTTTCAACACGGAAAACTTCCCCAAATTCTATTTAGCTAATTTTGGACGGAAACTGGTGATGCATGAGGATCTGACGTGACTGAAATATGATAAAGGTACTCACTAAGCACTTCAGGTTCTCCAAAGTATCCAGCTGTACAGAACTCGCACCGTGGCCCTCCGTACCCGGGCTTGCACTGGCATGAGATCAGCTGCCCGTTATCGCTCAGGTCGCAGCCCAGGGCAAAACTGGAAGATAATAGTTTTTTGTACACTTGCGGAAGTAAACTATTACGGTTTTCGTAGTTCTAAATACGTCACAAAATAAATAAATAATTAAATGAAATCAGGAGTTGTGAGGGCGAAGTGCGTATCGCATCTCTATAAACGATAAATTGCTGCAATGACGATGAAACGATGATGATGATTGATGATACATCTTACCCTATTTTGAGATAGTACATTACGGCACAAGTCCGAAAAACAAGAAATTTGAAATAAGTGGCGATGTTTTAAAACACGACCAAATGGAGTGTTTTAAATCGACACGGGTTGCGAATTTCCTTTTTGCACGTGTCTCGCACGACGTCTTTTAGTATTACAGATGGTCCTCTGAAGTTTTAGAACTGACGTATTATTATATTTTTCAGAACAAAGTCCGCCTTTTGTATTTTTTTTTTCCTTTTGTGCAATAAAGTTTTAAATAAATAAATAAATAAATAAAATGAGCCACTTCTCGCACTAGCGCGTAAAAAAGGCAACATCTGTACGGTCGGCTCTAATAATATGTATACAATTTTGATCCTTATGCCTTTGACATACCTATGTTCCGAAATGTATACATATTATTAGATGTGACTGTACTAAAAAGGTTTTTTTTATAGAATTAAGTTCATGAAATGGTGACGCAAAGTGCCATGTAGCTTACTTGTTGGCTGGATGCGGCAACGGGCAGGAACAGATGGAGCACTCTTCTCGCGACGCGTCGCCATAGTAACCAGGCACGCACATCTCGCAGTGGTCACCCATTGTGTTTCCATTACATTCCTTTAACAATATAAATATGATTACCTTTTGTCACCTAAACTCCAAAATTGTCTCAGGGACAAAATGTATCGACGAGTCACGAAAACAGTGCAGACTTGTCATTAGGTACCTATATGTTTGTCTTTTGTTATGATAAGAGACCTGTACTTATATAAGCCCCCTTATTCATAAACGTCCTCTAACTTAACAAGCTGCTAAGTATCGTTTCTCCCTTTCACTCTTATAAACATATTGATAAAACCGAAAGGGAGAAACAATACTTAGTGGCTTGCTATGTTATGAGACGTTTAAGAATAATTTCTCTCTTATTCTTCCTGTCGTTATTAAAATAAAATAAACTTAAAATCAACATTATTTTAGGTCTTGCATATATCGCTCACCCCTGTGAGCGATATATGCAAGACCCTAGTACTCTCCCTAGAGTTGGGTATCTATTTGACAAGAAAACAAATACCGTAAATAGCCGAATAACCTTTTTACTGCAGAAGTGTTTGTTCTGATGTGATCTGATGGGGTTGTGTATCTCCGCATGAGCAAGAAAACCAGTAAGACTTGTAAATGTCATAGTAAAACTAAGATATTCTAATAGCCGTGTAGTGGCAGTAAGAATACATTTGTCAACACCCCAACTCTTCCTGCGGGTGTGGTAAGAGTTGGCTAAGGGATTGAACTGTCACTACCCATTCTTTGATAGAAGATTGATGATGGGCAGCAGCGTCATCACAGTGGACATGCGTTCGCCAATCCGCTTGCCAGCCCCATCAGACCACTCAAAAATATCGTCCTCCAATTTGGAAAAGTGTACTGGTTGTTCTTGGGTCAGCGGTGTAGGGTTCGAACCGGAAGTAGTTTCAATACCTAGACGATTCAAAACAGTTTGTTGCTATTCCAATTTTAATAAAGAATTATTTGACTTTGACCACGTTTTACTTTTTAGCTCGTGATCTCCCTGTACACACATGGAAAAAAGCGTAGAGAGCGAATTACGAGCCGTAGATCTGACCTGGAGCGAAGCCAAGAAGGTTGCTCAAGACAGAAAAGCGTGGAAGGATCTTGTGGAGGCCCTATGCACCTCCGGGGTGCCCTAGGAATTACAACAACAACAACATTATACTTACCAAGCAAACTCCAGTGTTGACATCGCATTCCTCCGAATGCCCATTGCACTCGCACGGAACGCAGTACCCGGCGTGGGGTCCAGAGCTTAGCCTGTAATGTCCCGACGCACACTGCTCGCAAGAGGTTCCCTTATACGCTGGCGGGCACTGGCAAAGCTCGACGGAGAACGCGCGGTCTATAGCCAAGTAGGTCTCGGGTTGAACGGCGACGTCTAGTGTCACGTTTATTAGCCTGCGATCATTTAAAACATAGTTATCAAGAGAACTTCAATAATAGTTGTCATCGAGGATAGGATAAAACAAAATACCATTTACAATACAGGTTTTCCAATCAATTTGGGTGAAGCAACCTTTTTTTATCTATCATTGTCATGGTTACGGTCTTACACAAAAGATCTCAATGGGTCGAAGTGTTTCCGTAAGGGCCGCACCAATAAGGATGGTTGCGGTCACCTTAGTCACGCAAAATGCAAACCTGCGTGTAGGCCATGTTCGTAGGTCTTTTAACTTTAAGCTCGTAAGGCCCATTCTATTTTTAGGACAAGTGAAATAATGACAAAGTATTAAAAGAAGAGATTTTTAATTTTGGGACCTACAAAATAAAATTCATATTTCTTTGAAAAAAATGACGTAATGGGCCGTTATGAGTAAATTTTGTTGTCCTAAAAATAGGACGTTGGGTCTTACGAGGTTAAGTAAAAGGATTATTAACATTCAAACTTTCTGGGACATTTTAACAAATGTTGCTCAGCATCATTGACTTGACCAGCCTACCAATTTTTATCAAAATCGAATACGTGATCGGAATGTACATAAACTCTTTGAAAGTTTCTCAGTTGGTAGTGAAAATTAGGGCAAATGAAAGGTATCGAACAATAATTTAGTAAAATTAAATGTTGGTATTCCAAGGTAATATTTAAAAAATTGAATAACAAATTATAATCGGCGAAAGAAATTCTGCCAAAAGGTAGGAAAACCTTTTTTACGGGCTTTTTAAAAAAAAACCCGAACACCAGATACTTCCAAATCTGAACGTCAGCTCATTCGAATCAGAAGGACGAGTTAATTCGATCTTGATAATAGTGGGGGTGCGTTTTCATTATCTTCATCAAATCCGCTCGTAATAGGCTACTTGACCCATTTTTAAAGTTTGTCGTATATTATTGATCAATATCAGATTAACGGAAAAAAATATAAGTATATTTTTTCACGACCTACAAAACCGCAAAATTATAACTTAAAATTTAAACTTTCGTTACCGCGCGAAAACGATATTAGCCATGTTAATGCTTAGATTATCTGTGGTGTGACGTCACTCAAACCGAAAACAAACATTTGACATGTCACTTATGTTATGTCAATGTCACAGCAAAGCTACATGCCTACATGTCCATGTCGAACTTCACTCGTATAAGATTCGAAATGAAGTTAGTTTAAGATCCTATGACGTCACATCATGGCCGACACCGTTTTCAGAGTACGAAATTAAAAAAAAAAACAAATTTTTCAATGAAAAATATGTACCCATCAAACACTTTTAATACACCGTAATCGAAAAATATTGATCTTTTCAATAAATACTACAGGAAATAATAATTTTTTGCACTAAATTTGATATGAGTCA
Organism: Thaumatotibia leucotreta; assembly: GCA_025490895.1. NCBI lineage: Eukaryota > Metazoa > Arthropoda > Insecta > Lepidoptera > Tortricidae > Thaumatotibia > Thaumatotibia leucotreta. The sequence continues at coordinate 29,001 of JALPQI010006117.1, forward strand.
AGTAGCCTATTCTGAAGAATTTTATTTTATTCATGAAAGAGAAAGTAAACAATAATAGTAATACTAAAATCTAAAAATAAATATCTAGATAAAAAATACATCTTAAAGGATTAATAAATACATACTTACAAATACATACATATTCTGAATGAGCCCAAACAAGACCAGATCTGAAAGAATCAGGTTTTTGGGATTTTTTTGGCAAAGGCCCTTTAAACACGCCATCAAGATAATAGGGATGATGACTGTAGTTAAAATAAAATATTTAACATTACGCACGACATAATACACGAAGAAATTATTACTAAGATGTAGATTGCAGTAATTTTTGTACAGAACTTCTATTTAATAAATTGAAAAGAACTTAAAAGAGTAGATCATATGGCAGTTCTCAAACGTGACGTCACTTTTGAGTATTTCATATAAAATTCCATAGTGGTGATCGTTTTGACAGTTCGAAAAAAGATGCTGATTTGACTTGCCAGTCATCATGTCTATTCTGAACCAGAATAGCATCAAACGTACCTCGTCGTAACGGATTCGTCTTCAAACGTAGCCCTGATATAAATGGCAGTGACATTGACCAGGGTATTCATGAACTGGTCCCTGGTGACAGCCGTGTTGTCGAGGTTCCTGAACTGCTCCTCGGTCAGAGGAACGCTGTGGATCCAGTTGGTTTGAGCGCCTGGTGTTTCTGCAGGATAGAAGACAAAATTAGTTTAAGCGGCGTCCTAGTTCAGCGATTCCCTTGCTACGCGACTCGATAAAATCAAACAGCCACCAGATGCCAAAATTATATTTACAGGTTGGTATAGCACGGCCGCATACACACAATGATAGATTTCATTAATTCCAATCGTGACCGATTTAGGGCTGATTTTTCAATCCTCAGTTAAAAGTATCCGTTAGTTCGTAATATTATTACCATCCTTATCTCACGTCATCAGTCAAAAAAGGATAGTTAACTAACATTTATTAGACAAATACTTTTAGCTGGGGCTTGAAAAATCAGTACTTACTGAATTTACCTGTTTATAAAAGCAGTGAGATATGTATGGGTGTATTTTACCTAAGTTTTATTTACTTACCAATGCTGTTATGATAAATGAAGCCGTTAGGTCCACCGATGATGACGTCAGCAGCCAAGATGGCGTGTCCAGTGTCGCGGGATACGTAGAAGATGGAATAGGTAAGGTTACCACCGTAGGATGTTAACCGTTTGCCTGAAAGTGAATAATAATTAGAAAACTATATAAAAAAACAACTGTTTATTTCAAGGATCGAAATGACAAATGGTCTTAGGTACACTCAATCGTTTTTCAGTACACAATATCGGGCTTTGGCCGAGGGTTCAAAAGGATACTCACCCGGAGCAAATTCTTACACACTCACGACCTTAGGAACCACTTCAATTTCTTTTAATGATGAGGACCGTGACATAATGTTCTTCTGAAGACCAGCAAACCTAGCCAAGATTATTCTGCAGTGGTATACGACAAGTAATAAGCAATAAATGTATGAGAATGACAGAATCGAACGAATTCACTGCCGGCGTCTACATTTCCGAGGTCATATTACCCGTGATTGTCGAAGGGATTGAAGTGTCACTGACCATATTTGATTAAAGGTTGATGATGGGCAGCAGCGTCATCATAGTAGACACATTACTGCGATCGCCAATCCGCTTGCCCAGCGTGGCGATTATGGGCATTTACCTCCTAATGCGTCTATACGCATAGTTAATAGGAGAGGCCTACGTCCAGCAGTGGACTATCATAGGCTGATGATGATGATGATGATTACCCGTCACCCGTCAGCCTTCAAGTGAAGGGTGAACAGGCACTTTCAGGGCGAAGTCGCTCCATCGTAGGCCGCGTTTCTGACCTTGGCTAGTCTGTGGCCATGAGTAAGCCCATTTCCAATAAAAAAGTCACGTGACCATTTCCATGCATTATAATGGTCACATCATCTCCTTCTCGGTCTGCCAATGCCCCGGCCAGAACCATCGAAGGTTTCCCATGGGTCCCAGTCTGAAACCATTTTGGCCCACCTTGCTGGGTGCATACGGCAAACGGACGCGTTCTATCCAAATTGGCGGGAGAAATGAGACGACCGGGCCGAATGGAGGAAAAGAGGGGAGACCTTTGTAAAGCAGTGGGACACTACTCGTAAACCAAGCTGATAAAAAAATTAAATTATGGTCACGTGGCTTATCGCTTATGGTATACGATTGAAGAATGGCAGCTTGGCTAGGCCAGCTGCAGAGCTGACTCTCTTGGGACAAAACAAGTCGCAAACCCACATTGAGGTAAACTTACCAGTGAAATGCTCAGGAGCTGCAAAGTAGACCAGTTTCTGATGGTCCTTGTCGACAGCCAGCTCCACGCCTATGATGGAGTCGTTGACCTGGCTCGGGGGAGCTGTGTGAGGGTATACGGAGATGGTGCGGTTCATTTCAACGTTCACCAGACGCCAGCCTGACATGCCCTCCAACTGGAAGATAGCAATGAGTCTATGAACAAGAGACATATGTTTCTGCATACCTAAAAGTTGGGACTCTTTAAACGAAGCGTGAAGAATCATCTAGCGGGCCAGCAAGGCGGTGGCAACTGACAGCTTACTGCTTGTCTCCTGTTCGTGGCCGCCGCGATTTGGGCTCTACTTTTCACTTAACGATCAGGTGGAGTGGAGCCACTTTGTTGTGCCAACATAAAAAAATGAAGACTTCGCAAATATTCAAAAGTTTCAGGTATTTGAATATGCCGTTTTTATTTTGATGATATTCGAATTAGTACTCAATTCGTTTTCATAATATACTAAAAAGGGGAAAATACAGGCAAAATTCATAATATGCTGCATGTTTATGTCAAATATATTTTTTAAGTGGTGATTCAGCTGTATTCAACAAAGAGAATTAGAGATTATCAGCATGCAGGTATATCCTAAAGATGCATTCAGACCAAACGAGCAATCGCTATTCTATCCCTCAATCTACGAAATCAACGAATCACGTTTTGTGTAACGATCGAATTTCGTAGAGTAGGGGGTTAGAATAGCGAATACTCGTTTGGCCTGAATGCACCCTAACAGAACTGTCCACTTGGTTCATTTTGGGAAACCTTGTTTTACTTGTGTAACAGAACAGTATCTCCCGACACTTCGTAAAAAGTCTTCAAATTAGTTTTATGTTTTATTGATGAATGATGAGGAAAGCCAAGTAAAGCGAAGTAATTGTTGCTGTAAAGTGTCTAAATTTAATATTTTTGATTTATTATTAGTCTTATTAATCGAATAGGTAATCATATTCGAAACCTTCGAATATGATTGGATTACATTGGATGGTGATAATTTGGAAAAATAATGAAAATTACAATAAGTGTATAAATGACAACAACTATATAATATGAATGCTACCCACCTTAACCCAAGTGAGGTCCGAGCTGGAACATCTAGTGGTTCTACCGAAGCAGTAGCATTTGGTGCATCCGTCAGGGTTGCTGGCCTGCAGGTTGAAGTATTCCTCCTGGCAGGTGTCGCAAGACTGCAAAAGTAACAGGGGTCAGTCATTATCATTAGAAAATAAAACCTTTAAATGTCGTAACGTAAAACGGGGTAAATAGGAATGGCGGGGTAAATAGAACGTAGAGTAAACTGGTCGGTTAGCCCAGGACAAACAGTTCAATTTAGAACAACATAATTATTTTTTTATACGTGTTCCATATTCTAAACTGGACTGCTTGTCCTGGGCTAACAGACTACTTTACTCTACATTCCTATTCATCCCGTCATTCCTATTTACCCTTTTTTAAGGTACGGACATTTCTATTAGGTACTCCCTAGAGAATTTCACTTAGCGCGCTTAGACAGCAAGTGTGATGAAAATTATTTTTATATCCATTTGGGATCAAAGTATAAAGTCTTACCTGAGATCTCACGTAGCGCTTGCAATAACACTGAGCCGTGTCTTGGTCGCATACGTCGTCCGTAGTCCCGTCCGTATTACACGAACACTGAACGCAGTCAGGGAACGCGTAGTGTCAACAGTTAACGTAGTGTCACGATTGTGTCTTGGTAACATCCAGAAAAGGGTAGATAATCGCTTTTGCCTTTCATATCCATTTGGATTCAAAGTATAAAGTCTTACCTGAGATCTCACGTAGCGCTTGCAATAACACTGAGCCGTGTCTTGGTCGCATACGTCGTCCGTAGTTCCGTCCGTGTTACACGAACACTGAACGCAGTCGAAGAACGCGTAGTGTCAATAGTTAACGTAGTATCACGATTGTGTCTTGGTAACATCCCAAAAAGGGTAGACAATCGCTTATGCCTTTCATATCCATTTGTATTCAATGTATTAAATCTTACCTGAGATCTCACGTAGCGCTTGCAATAACACTGAGCCGTGTCTTGGTCGCATACGTCGTCCGTAGTCCCGTCCGTGTTACAGGAACACTGAACGCAGTCAGGGAACGCGTAGTGTCCGGGAACGCAGCGATCGCAAACGCGTCCGACCACGTTTTCTTTACATCTGGGAGATTGGAAGTGTTAAGGTCGATGTATTGACTAATGTAACTCTCTTCCAATGTGGTCACGTTTAGGGCTTCCAATAGCGGGCCGGCGTTTTTAGCGCAAATTTTAATGGCGGTATTTTAAATCAATTTCGGTATTGTTTCTAACATTTCGGTAGGTATTTAAATTTGCGCTAAAAAATGTGGGATCCCTAGCAGAAAGTATATACTTCACTGAGTAAAAAAAGGAGATATTTAGGTACTTTCAATGGAGTATATTTATTTTGTGAGTGCCTCTTGTATTTAGAACACGTTCTAAGTACAAAGAGTTATAATAAAACAAAATCAGTATTGAATTGATACCACGATTTAGTTAGAATGTCAATACAATTATCCTGATGCTAAAAAAAACTTAAACTGAATAAAATTTTATTTTGGATAAAATTAAAGAAATAAATGTCAATAACCTTTTTGAGGAGAATACTTAAGATTGCGACAGTTTCGATAAATGATTGCATCACTTTGTAATTAAATGTCGTAGAATGGTAATTTGTCCAGTCGACATCGGATACATGGAGTAGCCACAATGCTGACAATGTCCTAACATGGAGTCTTAGCGCCATGATAAAAGAGGCCTACTCATATGTATGTAAACACCCTGGCTACTATCTTATGCAACTGCACCACTATCCCACTATCGTTTTATTTTTTATATGAATACCAGTGATCAGAACTGTGGATGTAAAACATTAAAAATTTATATTACGGGAACAATTCGATCAAGATAAATACGAATATTATTCAATCTGTATCCAATTTTATTACCTATCTCGGAATCTTGACCTAACAATGTATAGGTGTGTAGATATGTATATTTTATGGATGCATGTGGTCCTTTATCTGATCACTAATGAAAAATGAACTAATAAAACTAACAATGAACTAATGAATTAATAATAACTAATAATAATAATAACTAATAACAATGAACTAATAATAACTAATAATGAACTAATGAATTAGACTCACTCGCAGTTCCCGCTCTGCTTGTCGCACTCCAGGTTCCTACCAACGACTCCAAGTGGATTGCAGTTGCAGTCATCACAGCCTCGGTACTCGTCGAAGTTAAACGTGAGTGGCTTGCATTCGTTGCAGTTCTCGCCTATCACGTTGCGAGGGCAAATACAGCGGCCTAGAATAGAGTGGTGTTTGATGCAACGGAGAGGAAAGCAATTTTCAACCTATCATTAAAAAAAAATGGATCACGTCTTCGATATTAACCTCCTAAGGCCCAAGGTCCTTCCTATAGTAATAATTAACTTTTCCCCTCACTAGCTCGTAAAGTGCTCGTTTATCCTTTAATACGAACGTGTAAAAACGCATATTATTCACTTGTGTGGCAAAGTAATGATCGTGGTTTTGGAATAACAAAACGTAAAATGCTCATGGAAATTGTTCCATATTAATGATAATTAAATAATTTGTTTGAGAATTTAGTGTAAAATACAAACATTTATATAATATGATGATTTTAACATATAAATCCTAAAATTCCATAAGTAACAATTGTTTTAGTGAATGATGATAAGATGACTAGATGCAATCACAAAACGCAGAAAATGTCAACGTCAACATTGTCAAAGAATATTATACGTTATAATCTTTATTTACCGACTCGAACACGCATAAAAATAGTAAACTAAACAACTTTCAGGGTGTTCTGTTAAAATTTTGTAAAAATAATGAATGAAAATGATTTAATAATGCATTGGCGTTGGTGTGCAACTACAGGAATGTGTTAAAATCGTGCTGCGTTTACTTTTTCGTGGTAAGTTTACTGCGACAAAATCTTGCATTAAATACATGATGCATTTGGAAAATTATTATCACTAACCCGATGATGATTGTAATGTGAACAAATAATTACCTTTTTTGAGTTTCCTCGCTATAGTGAGGGGAAAAGTTTTGTGTTACACACGGGTGCAAATGTATTTTACTTCTCGTATGTTAAAACACTCGCTGCGCTCAGGATTCTATTTTAGAACCACTCGCTTCGCTCGTGGTTCAACCATAGAATCCTTTCGCTTGCTCGTGTTTCAATTTCATACTCGCGGGTAAAATACAACTTTGCACCCTTGTATAACAAATAACTATTGTCATTCAGACCCAACTTCTTCAACGGCTGTATAGTCATAGCATACCACGGTCCTACCAGTAGGACTTATTACAAAAGCCGACATTATGCTTTGAAATTTCGCGCCTAGCTAATCTGACATAAGTTTTAATAAAAACACAACTTAATTTTTTTTATTAATTTCAATTTGTCCAAAAAGGAATAATAAACTGATAATAAATATGCCCCAAAGCTGTTCGTGGCATACAAATACAATAACATTAAAGTGATTTTAATGTTTGGGCCTGGACGAGTATAAAACAATAGTACTACTGGTAGGACCGTGGTTTGCAATGAGTAGGAGCTAATTTTTTCCTTGGGCCTTAGGAGGAAGAAATATGTTAATTCATTCAGTTTTGATGAAGCCTTTTGAGATGTGCTGCTAGTGAAGGCTTTAATAGTAGATTACATGCCAAGGCCGTTTAAGTGGGAAACGTCTTTGATGACGTGTAATTGAAGGCCGAGGCCGACAAACATTTGATCCGAGGCTTTCCCATTTAACGGCCGAGGGGTGTATACTAGTTTTCTGCTCAACGAAGCCGGCAGTCGGCAACTTAGTTTAGCGCAGCGGCCGGCAAAGTGCTGTTTGCCGGCCGGAGGGCAGAAAAGAGCTTTACTATTGATACTGTCATCCTTGTAAGAACATAAATGCAATAAAGTACTAATTACTGGTTATTGATTACAATTATTTTATTATACTTTGAATCCAGGGAAAGATGGAAGGAAGAAGAAAAATATTAGACCACGGAGAGCTTAAATGGAGCGATCAAAGTAAATTTGAAATTAAATTACCTATAGAGAGTTAAAGGTCTTCTCAAAATACTTTAAGAGGTGGTTCTCAACTGACAAATTATATAAAGTGTATGACTTACTCTCAAATTACTATTCTAATTGTAGTTACGTAAGAGCGGTGCCTCCTGGCACAGGTTATTTTGTAAATAACTTAAAAGGAGACGCCGGAAACTATGAAATTTTGTACTGGTTGTTAAGGAATGAAGAATGTTGAATTTTGAAAAGTAAAGGAATAGATGTGAATGAGAATCGAAGGTAAAATATGTTAAACAGCGACTTTAATACAAGAAGAACCACGACTTGTATCGTATATCTTACCATCATCGTCACAAATGGCGGCTTGGGAGCAGTGGCAGGGTCTGCAGTTGGGGAACCCGTAGTAACCAGTCTTACACGCCTCGCAGGTTCGACCTGAAATGATAAGACATTATAGTTTTGTTTGTAAGTAAAAGCAGCAGCGTGCCTTGCTGCCCAATGCCTGTTTATCATGAGTGATTTTCTACGGCTTACTAATTAATCACGCTGTATATTCTAAAGTATACTGAACTCTTTAAGGAGTATGGAGAAAAATCGAATCAAACATTAAACATTCTAAGCCGAATACAATGCTTTGAATTATCAAAAGGCCAAAAGCTGCTTAAATGACATAATCCGCCGAACTTTTGTCAGAGTCAACGTGCCAGTGGGTCTCGAGCCCCATGACCTGGCACGTGACGATGGCAAGAGGCTCGACGGCATTACTCTCGTACCGTGATGGTTAGGACGGCCCTTTGTCTGAGACGCTACCCTGGCGTCATCCTAATACGCCACGACATCACTAAGAGCAGGTGGTGTAGTAGCCGAGACAGCGAAACGCCGCAAATATATCGCTTTTTCGAATCAGCATTTATCTGTGGCTTTCGCTGTCAAGACCCTGAGGCCGTGATGCTCATATGCTCGAAAACTTTTAGCTGACTTATCCAAAAAATCGTTTGAGGCCAACGATCCCATAGCTGGCTCGTTTCTTGCACAACGGATATGTATAGCCATCCAAAGCGGGAACGCAGCCAGTATTATGGCAACCCTTCCCCAAGGTTCGGATTACGGTGACCTCAACTATGTATTTTTACATTACCCTTTAACAGACAAGACTCAAAAAATCCTGAGTTCAAGCCACTGTACAATAAATTCTGCACAAGAAAAAAATACAAAAGACAGTGCTATAGAGTGGTCGATTTTGAGACCAGTGCCCTATAAAGGGTTAACCTACTCACCAATAACATTCTCCCGGCATCTGCACTGTCCACCGAAGGGGTCGCATTCGAAATCCATGGAGCCATCAACGTCGCACGAACAAGCTAAAGTGCCACTGTTGTATTCAGCCGTTATTGAGAAGACTGCATCACGGCAGAAACCTGGAGAAAAGGTACATTGTTTAATGGTACTTCGTCATACTCGTTGACCGTTGGCCGTGTGGTCAGTGGTCACGGTAGTAAGAATACACCCGTCACCACCCCAACTCTTCCCGTGGGTATTGTAAGAGGCGACTAAGGGATTTATTTATCGAAGACCATTATTTACTGACCATTTATTTATCGAAGATTGGTGATGGGCAGCAACAACACGAATCATAGTGGACACAGTACTGTGATCGCCAACCCGCTTGCCCAGCATGGTGATTATGGGCATTTACCTCCTAATGCGTCCATACGCATAGGCTTAAAAGAGGCCGATGTCCAGCAGTGGACTGATATATAGGCTTATGATTTGATGTGTGTTGACGTACTGTATCAGTACACTAGCTGCTTTAAAAAAGAGAATTCAAGTGTAAAAACAAAAGGTCTGACATGTCTTAAGCAGAAAACTAGAGGTAGGTACTTGAGATATTAGCAATATAAGAGAGCAGGGCTACCTTTTCGAAAGGACACAATTACAGTAGAACCTCGACTATGTGAACCCCAATCATCCTAGCCTTCAATAATCCAAACGCCCTCAATAATCGGATAAACCTCCCAACTATCCGAACTCTGGTCTGGATTTGGTCGCAAGGGACTATGCGTCAAAATGGACCAAAAACCAACAGAGCTGGGAGTAGTGTCATTAAAAAGATCTGTTTATTTACTTTATTTCATTCTATAGATGCGAAGTTGAATTCCATTGGATAATTGTATATGAGTAAGGTGTTCTTGCTTGTACTCTCTAAGTAAATCACAGTCGTTCAGACACCATTCATTTTAGTATTTACTCCGACTAAAAAAAAATATCTCATGACACCACTTTCGGCTCTGTTGGTTCTTGGTCCACTCTCCATACAAATATGCCCATGGTCCTTTGTTTTAACACGCTCCACGGCTGTTCTCGTTAAGGTTTTAAACGTGTCGAAACACGTTTTTTCCGAAGAACGCCTTTAGTCCGTATCATACTTCATAAAGTGGGTACTTTTGAGTATTTTTTATTATCCGAATAGGCTTAGTTTATTTTGTACACCTTTATCAAGGACTGTCACTCTCTGCAGTATACCATTAGAAGACAACTAACCTGTGACCTCAGGGTCGATGTAATAGTGGTTACTGGCGCATTTGGTGATGAATTCATTGGTGTAGTCGAGCATGTTGGCTTCCACCAGCACTGATTCCGTGAAGTATCTGGGTTCGATGATCAGCACGCTTTGTAGAGACACTCCTTTGTTGTCGGCGCCCTGCAGATTAGATTAGATTTTTTAAGTTTTAGAGAAATGTGGGTTTTATCCGAGGACACAATGTCTTGGCTTTATAAAAGATCCTGACGATAAATAATAACTACAGATGGTTTCAATAACGATGAAGCACGAAATTACCATTATCAACAAATTAAACACCAACTTTAACCGATTTCTTCAAGATCACATCATCAAATCCCAACTTGGTGCGACCGTCTTGGGATTGTAGGGTATGATGGATTTTGGTTCATGATTAGCGGTCAGTGATAGTTCGAGTAACACGGATTAAACATTTTTTGACTAATTGATAACGTCCTCGTATTCGGTCGGAAGTCGGTTAAAATATACTTAACCCATATATCAACATGACAATCACTACATAGTATAAAATAAAGTCACTTTTTCTGTCCCTATGTCCCTTTGTACGCTTAAATCTTTAAAACTACTCAACGGATTTTGATGAGTTTTTAATATGTAGAGTAATTCAAGAGGAAGGTTTTTATGTCGGTATAGTACCCGTGCTCAGCCAGGGCGGTTCGCTAGTAATTAATATAGGAAACTTTAGGCCTCATTTATGTTAATTTCGCATGATCTAAGTAGTATGTACCACACGGCTGTTTGTTTTCTAATAATATAAAAACATACCACGCCACATTATCTGAAACGCAATTTAAAAGGCTGTTAACTGCAAAACCCAACTAAATGAACCTAAAGCATACGCATACGAGTAAACTCAATAGTAAAATACCTCAAAAGTAAGTGAGCAGTTGTCAGTGACTTCAAACAGTTCGCTGGGAAGCTTCAGCAGCTCCCTGCATCCTGATGAAGATCCACAGAATGGTAGCGTGACGCGGCCAGCATGGATGTCGTTGCCACAGGAGATGGTGACGTCGATGGTGCTCTCTGAGAACAGATTCAGTTTGATCTTTTATTTATAGGCATCGGAGACGCTGGCCATGTGGTGACGGCAGTAAGAATACATTTTTCACCACCCCAACTCCACCTTCGGGCGTCGTAAGAGTCGATTAAAGGATTGAAGTGTTACTGACCATTATTTGATAAGAGATTGATGATGGGCAGCAGCGTCATCATGTGCCCACATTACTGCGATCGCCAATTCGCTTGCCCAGCGTGGCGATTATGGGCATTTACCTCCTAATGCGTCTATACGCATATTTAATAGCAGAGGCCTACGTCTAGCAGTGGACTATAATAGGCTGATGATGATGATGGATAGACGCTTTATACAATTGATGGTGTTAAAAAGACTTCCACTTGCTTTACGAGTTAGGTACTATCTTTAGAGAAATGGGCTTCTGGTATTAGTGTTTTGACATACCTGGATGATCAGGCTGGTGGTAATGCAGCAAGAACTCGTACTCCCCAGGAGTTGGTACTGAGATGTCGACGGTGATTGGCTTGGAACCAGCCACAACGAACGCTGGACTGGTGCCGTTGTCGGCAGGTTCTATCTTCACCTGGAAATATCGTGTTGATTACTGTTGAGTTTACAAGTTAAGACCGAGTCCTTATTTGGACCCGTATCAAATTACATTCAGTCGGCTTTTGACAGTTATTCTATGAAACCACAACCATAATCTCTGATAAAACTGACACATCGCAAGTCAGATTAGGTCCTAAGCTGAATCCCTTTAGTAGATGGTGATTACCCCCTGGTACGAATGTCGTTTATATTTAAACGGTGGGGCGATAGTTTGAAAAATTTCACATCCGTGAAATCTGCAGCAGCTAGCAATGGGAATGATAGAAAACATACTGAGGATTCGAAGAACAGGGGCCCATTTCTCGAAAGCTTGTAACTTGTAATACAAGTCCTTATCGAATTAATAGTGTCAAAAAGAGACTTCCACACTAGTGGCCCATTTCTCAAAAGCTTGTAACTTGTAACACTAGTTACAAGTTACAAGCTTTTGAGAAATGGGCCCCAGGCATCGCACACTTAAAACGAAAGTGATCTAATAAAAAAATTAATGGTTGGGTAAGTTTCGCTCTTAAAGTTCTGTACCTTTTCGAATCAGAAGTAAAGGATATAGTTAGGTAACTAAATGCAGTGTAGTTTTGTCTACTTATGCCTACATTCATGAATAAGGTATGTCCCCATTTGTTTAATCTTCACCATACCTCTTTAGTGTTGGCATTGTCGAAGCCATTCACGAAAGTCTCTCCATTGCGTCGTAGCGTATACGGTTTGGGTGTGATGTACGCAAGATGCCACTCAGCTTGTGGGATCGCTGTGATAGACTTTATCCCAGCCAGGTTGTCGGCGTTACCCTGTAAGACGAGGAAAAATTAATGAAGATACTCTATGAGCTGATCCAAAAATATTACATGTTAATATTCATAAACTGATGTGTTGTGCTGACCCACATGTTTTTCTAAGTAACAAATACAAGCAATGTTCAATTGGCCACGAAAAACTGTCTTTTACAAACAGATGCTGTCTAAATCATCTGCAGAGATGTACAAGGCCTGATGGCTTTAGATAACTACGAGTAAGTAACTCTAGTCCAGTCCTAAGTCATTACCGTAACTCTGGTCAATTCGAGAACATTAACCTTTTTGCCGGCGTGAATTTTTCATGAAGCGTATCGCCACGTGAATTTCCCACGCAGATTAGAGCTTGAATTTGAATGGGACTATTTTTTACACTATAAATACCAAATCAGACCTTTGTCTTGAGACTCCGCCGAGGTAAGCTGGATATTGACTGTGCGACATGTCTGACTAAGGCGGTCAAAAGGTTGATTGACCATTTGTGAACATATTATAAAATTTATAAGATCTACTCACCTCCAGTGTGATCTCATTATTCTCATCAAGCACTTCAGCCACGAACGCTCTAGCCTTATCATCAGTAACCACCTGCCTGCAAGGCTTCGTGTACAAGCATTCATTAAGGACCAATCTCCCTTGCGACTCTTCATTGTCACTCTTGAAGTTGACATTGATCACGCTGTTGATCTTCGCGCGATTCCCAACCATGTCGATAGCATTTCTGTCGACGGGGGTGACGTATTCGACGACTAGAACGTAGGGGCCGTTGGGTTTGATAATCCAGTCGTAGGTTAGAGGTTGGGTGCCCAGGATTGGGATGGTAGCTGCTTCGACTCCGAGCTCTTTCAGTTGCTAAAAGACAATCATGCTTTAATACAAATCCTGCAGAATAAATGGGAGCTTTCTTATATCTTGGATATTGATACAAATTAACCTTTTATAGGGCATTGGTCTCAAAAACGACAACATTGTATTTTTGTATTTTGTTTTTTACACAGATTTTTTTGTAGTACAGGATGGAGTTGAGGTTTAAATCCAGGATTTTTTGAGTCCCGTTAAAGGGTGAAATGGATAAATGGTAAGAACAACTAAACTTCAGCAATAAGTTTTACATAAACCTAGGATAAAGAACCATAATAAATGAATAATCACTAGTATCATTAAAAGGATGTCAGTGTAGGGATATGGTAGAGTGAGACCACGCTTTCATACTTTGCCCTTTATTAGATAGGCTAACGCCTAACATTCATGCTTTAAGAACCAAGGGCAATATTTTGATTTTATTCCGGGATCTGCGGTTATGAGCAAATGTTTCTTAGTTTTCTTGGCCCAAGGAACCTAATTCAACAAAGTATCATTGTATGGCCACCATCTAATAATTTTCCGTCGATACTCACCACATTATCATCCAAATACTCGCTGGCAGCTGTAGTCAGGCCACTAGCGTCAATCGTCGGGTACGAACCCAGCTTAGGGTATCGGAACTCTCGGCAGAGGTCCTGGTCTCCAATGGTGCAGGGTCTGTCGACGAGCTTCTTGAGGATCGTAGCTTCGTAGTACGCTTCGGGGATCAGGACGAAGTAATCCTGGCAAAGGCATACAGATTTAGCGCATGCTTTTTGAAGTCTTGTGTATCTGTTTTTATAAAATTTAGTAAAACTGTTGACTTATTAACCAAGGTATTAGGTATAAGTAATTAATGTATTTTTTTGCCACTAAGGATTGATAAACCCTCAGAGATGAGGTTATACCAAGATTAAGATATATTTAAACAAAATAGCCTTAGTAAGAAATATATAACTGCTTATGCCATGGTTTATTTACATAATTATGTATAAATAAACCATGACATAAGCAGTTATATATTTCCTACTAAGGCTATTTTGTTTAAATATATCTTATTTTCAATTCATTAGTAATGCCAAATTACCAAATACATTCGTTCTTGTTCGTAAGATCATATTTTGACGACTGCTGTAGGAACCGAGAAAGAAGCAACTTAGTCATTTCAATAATTCTACCACCACTATAGTTATTAATTATACAAGGGGGCAAATTTGTTGCTAAACTGTCGTGCCAATATTGAGACCTGAGGTAGCGAAAGATTCCAAACCGGAATCTTGAGCATTGCGAAGGTCTCAAGGCACGAGAGTTGAACAAAATTTGCAGCTAAGTGTAATACAACTTTTTTTCCCTCACTCTCGCGAGGAAATATGATTACAAATCTCATCCAAATATAAATTAACTTAAAGAAACCATTTCAAACTCAATGGCGAAACGTATCCAATGGCTTATCCAAATATAACCAATGGCACACAAAGTCATTAATGAGAATTGATCAATTTAACACGTGAGCTCCGATTGCGCATGTTTACTACGGTCATACAGATCCACTTATACTAGGCAGTAATGGGCCATAGGAATTAGAGCATGGTCAAATTACTTTATTCACATGTGTATAGAAAGCGTTTTTACCCGCTCGTATTAAAAGATAAACGAGCGCTTTACGAGCCAGTGAGGGGAAAAAATCTTTACCCCTTATTCATAAACGTCTCTCAACCTAACAAGCCGATAAATATTGTTTGGGCCTTCAGGTTTTATCAATATTCTAAAAGTCCAAAAGGGACAAACGATACATACTTAGCTGCTTGCTACGTTACGACTCGTTCATGAATACCTTCGAATTGATACACGAATAGACGCGTTCGACTTTAGATTATAATCAATAGAACTTACAATGAGCACTTCCTTCGTAGTCTTGATGGTGACCGTCCAGTTTCCGGCATCCATGACGAAGGGTGACGGGGTGTTACCTTTCTCTCCTGCTACTGTCACCAATTGCGGCTTCACGGTGGGTCTTAGAAGCACGTTGTGCCTGGAAAATGAAAAGTGAAGGAGAACCATTGCCTACGCAATTATCTACCGTTGGCCTTACACTTGTGGCACACTCGTATCAATCGTACCTATTAATCCACATTCGTTTGGCCAAAAGCACGCGAAGATGAAAGTAAAATTGAAACATAAATAATAATAATTGATTCTGTTGATCGCAGCAGAAAAATCAAGAAAAATACTCGACTCATCGCAACTTCCATCACAGAAAAAAAATAAAGAAGAAAAATAGAGAATCTAATAATCGGGGAAATAGCTCATGGCATTCTCTTAAAGATATGTGAGGATTTTTTTATCTCTCTCTCTTGCTGTTGAGGGGGGTTGTGGTATCTTGGTGAATCATCGTCAATCTAGATTTTAATTTCAACATAGCCAACTAGGCACAGATATTGATCTAGTTAAATCTGCAAGAAAGTAGATTGCTAAGCGCACCTCATGTTTTAGCTATTTATGTTTTATGTTTTATTTATTTTAGGGGCTAAGTAGAGCCCCTATTATTATAATGACTTACGTCTGCTGAGAGTCTCCAGGATTCTCAGGGGTGACCAGAATGGTGGCGACCACCGGATCCTTGAGAGGGTTCGCGTATTTCACCACCATGCGGTAGAGAGACGACTTCGCCAGTTGAACCACGTTGATGACTTCATTCTGAAAAGTGAGTGTTATTTAAAAATTCTTCTAGGCTAATTTTCTTAGAGGCAGTTGTCTTAATACGACAAATCATAAGCCATCTATAATGTGGTGTGGGGAAATAGGGGGCTATGATTGGCTGAGAGCAGCGGAGGCCTTCGACGCGGGAGTGGCAGTAACAAAGACCTGAATTTTTGAGTTAGATCAGTTCTACTTACTTGTAACAGCGAAAACATGACGTATCCCTTCCACGAATGTCCCGGGAACGCCTCCTGACTGTCTCTGTATCTGACCGCTCCGGACGGCGTCTGTCCTTCTTCGAGCTCGTATCTGAACTGGTGGAGTGTTGGGAAATAGTGGGCCTTGATTGGCTGGGAGCAGCGGAGGCCTTCGACGCGGGAGTGGCAGTAACATTGGCCGGTGGTTTTGTTGCAGTTGTTGTCGGTTGACCCGCCAACGTCGCAGTTACATTCTGGAAGAGGAATAAGTTGAAGAGGGAACGAACGTTGAGTCTTAGTTTACTTTTGTTAAGTAGTACCTTAATATTTAAAGAATTTAATGTTATTTGAATTTGATATACCGCTTACTATTTAAATAAGCTTTAAAATGAAAGTTAAGTAGTTGGATGTTTAAAATTATAAGAATGTTTTTCAATACTGTTGCTGATTAACGATAAAATTTAATAAAATACAAATACGGTCTGAACACACAGTAAAACCACGAATGTCAATTTACTTCAATATCAAATGTAATAAATAAATATATAGTGATTTCAAATCCAAAATCGAATTTGTACAATTCAGTTTTATTTCCAAATAGTGAAATTTTACGGAATAAATTATGGAATATTCGCAATGAATTATGATAAGACTTACTTTTCATAATTCATTGCGAAGCATCAAATAACACACTAGCTTTGGATACAGTAGTAGTACAGTCGCCGTCGGATATATCGGAGTGGCCAGGGTACTCACAAATATCTAAACAGACCTCTATCGCTATGGGGTTTAAGTGTTTGGTCAGATATTTAGGAGCACAGTTCGCTCCTAGGTACTATTTGGTAACTTCTCGTTTTAATACAAGCGTTTGAGTGCAGGGTCAGATGTTTTGGGTCACATTTCGCTCCTATTTGGCAACTTCTCGTTTTAATACATAACAAAAGTCGGTCTGACTATTAGAGACTTCATCTCTAGTTAATGTACTATATCTGTATTTATATTAAATCAAATTTATGTTTCGTTTTTAATTCATGCATGTTAGCTGTAAGATGTTATAAAACTATTATTTGAAAAAAGAAAGTCCCGCTGAGTTTCTTGCCGGATTCTTCTCAGGCAGTGGTGTAGGGTTAGAACCAGAGGTAGTTTTTTTTCTCTCATTCGCTATTTAGTTTAACGATTCAAAAGCGCTCGTTGCTGGGCCGAATTGAATAAAGAATATTTTGACTTTCACTTTGACTTGGGTCTCAACCACACAAATCTAAAACCCTCACCAGAGCACCCGAAGATGTTGCCAGCGTCCAGATTGTAGAAGCCGTCAGCGCACTCTGAGCACTGCCGGTCGTCGACGTTGGGCTTGCACATGCACTGCCCAGTCTTCGTGTTACAGGAGCCGAGGCCTCCGAGGGTACCGCTTACTTCGCAGTTGCATTCTGTTGAACAGTTGATGTTAATTTAGAGGTTAACACAAAATCAATATGGACAGACGACCGATAAGCCACTGGATGTAAGTCGCTTTCAAGCGCTCGTATGTGGAGGTGCAAAGGAAAGGCTTATGTTCAGTAGTGGACGTCTTATGATTGAAATAAGGGATGATGATGACGGTAATGAAACGCAAAAGGTAACCAAGAGTACCTAAGTATAAAGGAAGACAGGGCCCCACTGCCAACTGAACTTTGGGCCATCAAGTTATAATTTCTCGGTACGTTTTAGTACACAAATAATTAAGAGCAGTGTAAAAAAGATACTACTCCCCGTATCGAAGAAGGACAATGTAAATGATATAGTTACTTATCCCGAAGGCAATATTGAGCCATCAAGGCGTAGTAAACAGGGAATTGTAGAGAAATTGATTAACACGGCACTAGGGTCTTCCTAAACCTGACGCTTTCGCATTTTTAAGGAAAATTGCGCCCTGTCGTCATCGATTGGTTTCGTCCGAGTTATTTCTTTTTCGCTCTTATTGCGTAATAATAAAGGTTTTCATAAGTGCATTTAGACGAAATCGCGTCGATAAATTCAGGCAGACCCTAAAACTGAGGTAAGGTACTTACCATCGCATCCATGAGGATTGTAATATTGTAAATTCCAGTAGAGCGGCTTGCAGTCGTTACAGATTCTGCCCTGAACGCGTTCCTTACATTGGCAGAGCTCGCCTGCTGGCACCGATCCACAACCTAGGAGAGAAGAAATATGACTCATGTATTTGTTCTTTTGTTTCTAGCTGGTGTCATTCACTGGGATAACAACACGCAGTTAACAGGAAACATGGATGTCTGCACTGTACTGGCATATCCTACCGATTGCAGGGTAAATTATATCCATCACATAAAATTAGGTATCACTACCCTGACAAAGGCCGCTTTACTATTTCCTTTACTCATCTTTGTGTGATTCTGAGCATCTCTGAATGTGAGCCCGCTTACGTTCATGTCACCCTTCACGACACCAGATCTCACCATCGCTTTGTTGCACTGCCGTGGGATCAGCAAATACTCAAAAACAAAATTTTGATAATATCGTTGGTTGACATCGAAACTCACTAAATAAGAAATAACTACTTGAAATAAAGCTCGTATCAATCCGCTCAATTCTGGTTAAATACTGACACACAAGGTTGCTAAGTGGTGACAGTTTTTATAGAGAGGTGTCATTGTCAGCTGACGATATCATTCTGTTGACTCTGTTCAAAAGTTGGGTAAGTCTTAGACGTGGGTAGATACTCGAGCTTGACGCTCGCCCCTCACGCCTTACACTAAAGCATCGTAATAAAGGGTATTTCAAAACTTACCAGCAAAAGAAGCGATGACACCCTTAGGATCGCAGTTGCACTCCTCACAAGCCGGATAATTATAGAAGCTCTCTTTACAGCTGTCACATTTGATTCCATCGAAGTTTGGCTTGCAGTGGCAGTTACCAGCGTCATCGCAGGAAGAACCGATGGAACCGGAGACGTCACAGTTGCATGCTGGGAAAGAGAATGATGGTCATTGTGTGGAACAAAACGAGGGTAGTGTTCGATGCGTCCTTTGGACAGCCAGTAATTTCAGAAGTCATAATATAGTACGCATGCTGACTTGTTCATTAGTATTATTTGCCCGTTTCAAGTAATTTTGAAAAATTAAGATAATTTTGGTGTGAAAATATCGAAACTAGTAAGACACACTAAAAATAGACTTCGTTTTCATCAACTCACGCAAGTATCACGGATACTTGTAATACTCAGGCGAGCACTGGTCACAGTGCTTCCCTCAAAATTTTATCCAACAGTTGCTACGAACAAATAAAACATGGAAGCCGCACGCCATACTAAATTGCCTTTCAAAAACAGTCCTGAATTTTAGTTGACAAATGTCACCCCATCTTCAATCCATCACGGCAATAAATTTCAATGTCAACCTCTAAAAACTTAAACCGCCATTTAAAAATAGTTGTGATTGGTCCATCAAAGTTTTGATTGGCTATATTCTATAAACATTTGTCAAAAATGTTGCGCCGAAATATGCGCGGTGTTAAAAAAAAAAACGTTATGTTCTACCCATCTTGGCACAATTGAACAACTGTTTCTGGGGGCATTTTTGAACTGGCGTTAGTCGTCCATGTTATATATGGTCGCAGAACAGTTGCATTTCTCATCGGTAGCAGAAGTTCAGATATGAGCCTTGGACTTTGTTTTATTTTTATTATTTTAGGGATAACAAACAGCCATACAAAATATGTTACAGCTAACAAAGTTACTAAATATATCGCCTACTACATTATCCACGAAATTTCTATACCAAAATGTGGTCGGATCTATACCAAAGTGGCCAGTTATACATGTGACAAAGTCAATCACATTAAGAAAAAAAAAACAGCAAAAATCATAAAAAAACGTTATGTTCTACCCATCTTGGCACAATTGAACAACTGTTTCTGGGGGCATTTTTGAACTGGCGTTAGTCGTCCATGTTATATATGGTCGCAGAACAGTTGCATTTCTCATCGGTAGCAGAAGTTCAGACATGAGCCTTGGACTTTGTTTTATTTTTATTATTTTAGGGATAACAAACAGCCATACAAAATATGTTACAGCTAACAAAGTTACTAAATATATCGCCTACTACATTATCCACGAAATTTTTATACCAAAATGTGGTCGGATCTATACCAAAGTGGCCAGTTATACATGTGACAAAGTCAATCACATTAAGAAAAAAAAAACAGCAAAAATCATAAAAAAACAAAAGAACAGTGAATTTAGTATGACAAATAAAAATGAAGGTGGAATTCAAATCTTGACGTGCACAATAGGAGATGGTAAGGGAAGAGGTTGGAATACTCACGCAAACATTCCGGATACTTGTAATACCCGGGCGAGCACTGGTCGCACCGCTTTCCTCCAAAGTTGGTAAGGCAGTTGCACTTTCCGTCAGCAGCACAGCTTGTTGACGTCGAACCAGTTGTTGAACATTCGCATTGGACGCAGGCACGCTCGCGGCCTTGGACTTGCATGAAGTAGCTGGTTGGAAAAGTAAAAAAAAATCAAAAGGAAAACAAAACCAGTTTTTTTATTATGTATCATCATCAGCCTATGATAGTCCACTGCTGGACGTAGGCCTCTCCTTTTAACTATGCGTATAGACGCATTAGGAGGTAAATGCCCATAATCACCACGCTGGGCAAGCGGATTGGCGATCGCAGTAATGTGCCCACTATGATGACGCTGCTGCCCGTCATCAATCAAATCAAAGAATGGTCAGTGACACTTTATTATGTATGGTGTGTTAAAATCATCAAGAAATTGTGACGTAAGACCTTGATTTTCAAAAAACGACCATCTTTTTTTGTGACTTAATCTTTAAGATGTTGACTTTGATTGCCTTCCGCGTTGATAAAAATCGGAGTTGTTCGTTTTCTGTGTAACTATGGTCAAGCGGTTTTCAGCGAAAAAATGCTTCAATTAGTCAGCAATATTCTAAAAACTAAAGATGTTCACCTAAAAAATATTTCTGAACCCACTCAAGCAATCAAATGGGAGAGGATCTCTCTCTCTCAGAGATCTGCAGTCAAAATTACTTAAGATTTTTACCAAAAACCTGGTTTTTGGTAAAGGTAAAAAATTGATTAATATAGCACATGTAAAATACGGTAAAGCCAGTTTATAACAATTCCTTAATGGTTTCCAAATTGGGTAATGTAGCATCTAAAACACAGTAATCTAAAGCAAGCTTATAACCAGAGCCCGGAAAATCCATAGCGAAACAAAAGACAGTCGCAATCTAACTAGGTAGGGTGAGAAACATTTTTTTATCGATATCGAGTAAGTTTATATTTCAACCACGTCCGTTTCAAACCGTTTTAAGATACAAATAATAATTGTCTACAGAGACACAACTTATATTTTATCGCTGTCATACGCAATTATTTCTGAACCCACAAGCAATCAAACGGAAGAGGATCTATCTCTCTCTCTCAGAGATCTACAGTCAAAATTACTTAAGATTTTTACCATATCCTGGTTTTTGGTAAAGGTAAAAAATTGATTAATATGGCATATGTAAAATACAGTAATATAAAGCAAGCTTATAACAATTCCTTACCCAGCCAGACACTGGTCGCAGCGAGCCCCTCCGAAGCCTTCCTTGCAGATGCAAGCGCCTGAGACATCGTCGCATATTCTTGACTGCGTTCCCGTTGTATCGCAGTTACATTCTGAAGGAAAAATTAAATTAGATACTACGAGTAGTCTACTATTCCGAAAAGTTATATGATGTACAGAGTTGAATGGAACGACAATCGGGGGGGATCAACCTAGTCTACCAACCATTACGATGAACGTTCAGTATGGGACCAACATCGAAAACGTAGGTACATGGAAAATTAACTTTTCACACCACCTATTCGAATACGGGTCTTTTCTTCCCTGCTAGGAGGGATCAAAGTGACACTTTTCTGTACAAGGACTTTCTATTGCCAGCCTAAAAAATTACAATGAAATATGAAAATAAACAGTGCGTTCATAATTGATAAAAATTTCTTCAGAATCGATTATTTGCATACATATTAAATATGTGATATATCTTTTATTTTTCTCATAGGTAGTGTGAAAAGCAGTATGTGTCACACGGTATCAAAATTATTTCGTCTTGGGCGTAAATGCTTGAATCCTTCATTACGCTCAGGATTCCACTTTAGAATCCCTCCCTACGGTCGGGATTCCATTGTGGAATCCGTCGCTCCATTCAGGATTCAATGTACGCCCACGCCGGAAATATACCATTTTGGTCCCTTGTGACACAATCTACTATTTCCATACTATTGAACTCTAACTAATCACTCACTTTGTATGAGGGGGGTCAGTCAGCTAGGGGACAAAAGTTGTATACTCTTCTGGAAGAAATGATCCAGCATACAGCACGCTCTGCTCTACTCTGATTATTATAGAGTGATCCACGATAAGGTCATGTAACTGTCAGAACATATGATATTTTCTACGAACAAATGAAACATGGAAGCCGCACGCCATACTGAATTGCGTTTAAAAAACGGTCCTGGATTTTAGTTGACAAGTGGCACCCCATCTTCAATGCATCACGGTAATGAATTTGAATGTCAACCTTTAAAAACATAAACCGCCATTTAAAAAGAGTTGTGATTGGTCCATCAAAGTTTTGATTGGCTATATTCTATAAACCTTTGTCAAAGATGTTGCGCCGAAATATGCGCGGTGTCACGAAAAGTGCTATGTCCTGTCCATCTTGGCACAATTGAACAAATGGTTTTGGGGGCATTTTTGAGCTGGCGTTAGACGTCCATGTTATATATGGTCGCAGGACATTTTTAACTATTTGTAGATATTTGATATTTCTCTACTCGCTGTTTGTTCATTGCCGTCAGTGGGACCAACCTTAGAAAGGCCTAGACGCCTAGAAGCTTGAGCGGAGCGTGTTTCGTGGCGGCCATGTTAACCAAAGTGCGTCTAAGTACACGCCCTTCATATCTCTTTTACAGTCAATGGTATAAATATGTATACACTATTTTATCTTATGCCGTAAAAATAAGGTGCAAAACTGTATACATATTTTTGCCCTTGAATGTACGCTCGACGGACCGCTGCACGTCCCAAATTTGACTTTTTTACGCGAGACCTACCAAAAATAGGCCTTATAAATAATAAAAGCATCTAAATAAATTATAGATGATGGGAAAAATAATAAAAAAGAATTAGACTAAATCTTTAGGGCTCTACCATCGTTTGAAGTTTTCAAATAAAAACTTTTTTAATTCGGCTACCTGAGCTGAAAATTATAAAATGATAATTTTCATGCAATATAGGTGTAAAACAAGCTATAAAATTAAAAATGAGAAGAAAAAATATTAAATGTAATATGGATTTTATAAATTTTTTTTTTTATTAAATTTATTTTTATAAAAAAAATATTCCAATTATCTATATGTAAACATATTATGGCATATGAGTTTTTCGGAAAAATAAAAAAATCAAATCTTTACACTTCGGTAGAGCCCGCCCAGATGACATATTTTTATTTTTTTTACTCGTTTGGGAATGTGTGTAACGAAAAAATCGTTTTTTTTTTTCATACATTGACGGGACACTCTACTGCACGCCCGCCGGACGCTGCGCTCGGCACTCGCCACTCAGGACTCACATCATCATCATCATCAGCCTATGATAGTCCACTGCTGGACGTAGGCCTCTCCTATTAACTATGCGTATAGACGCATTAGGAGGTAAATGCCCATAATCGCCACGCTGGGCAAGCGGATTGACGATCGCAGTAATGTGTCCACTATGATGACGCTGCTGCCCATCAACAATCTTTTATTAACTAATGGTAAGTGACACTTCAATCCCTTAGTCGACTCTTACGACACCCTCAGGAGGAGTTGGGGTGGTGACAAATGTATTCTTACTGCCGTCACCACACGGCTAAGCACTTACTTATAGGCCTCACACTTAGGAGTAAAAAAACTTACGACTGCATGTAGGGTAGTTAAAATAGCCAGCTTCGCATCTGTCGCAGGTTCGTCCGCTGAATTTGCTCTTGCATGTGCAGTTACCGCTGTCCTTGTCGCACACCTCCGACACCGAGCCGATGGCGTTGCATTCGCAGTCTGCGGGAGAGAGATAACATTATTAAATTTGAATAAAACTAAAAATGTTGTAAAACACACGTGATGTTGTGATGTGAATCAATGATAGGGCGGATTTTTATTTTGTTGTAGTTTTTTTTAAATTTTCCATATTTGGGAAAACTACAACAACAGAAAAATTGTCCCAAGAATTCCATACCTTTTTTTGTCTTCCACTGAGTTACGGTCGAAGAAAGTGTATGAAAAATAGTAACTCAAAGGAATTGTTTTTGGGACACTTTTTTATTTCTATCAGAATCGAAAGAGCTCGTGATTCTGAGTAGAAAAAATATAAAAAATTCCAAATTTGGAATTACGTAGGCGATTCAAAACGACGAAGTTTGCGACGCGATTCGATGCGACTAAGTCGCCAATGTATGCGATGCGATGCGATACGATGGCCTTGTCCTACGTACACGTGAAAAGTCCTACCGGTCGGACATTTTCATAACAAACCGACACACTATTCGTCGCGTCACGATCGCGCGAAAATATCAAACAAAGGCCCGTCTCTCACGAGGCGACTCTCAAGCGATTTCATACCCGTATACTACGCGTCGCTTGTGAGTAGCCGCCATATTAATTCACGACGAGGAGGTGGAAAAATATGCATGTTTGTATAATTATATTAATTATAAGCTGCCAGATTATGCTAGGAAAGATATCACAGAAAAGGCGTGGATTAAGATTGAAAAAAATTAACTTATATTAATAAAAGGTATACGGATGCACCCAGAATCGTTTTTGTATGTTTCCACTTGTTTTTGTAATTCCATGGTTTGCATCTCAGTCGCGTAGCTTTTGAATAGCCTCGTGAGAGACGGGCCTAACTGTTCGCGTTCGCTTCGCCCGTACGCCGCGCCGGGGTTGCTCACGTAGGACAATTATATTAGCTGGCGGCTGTTTGATTTTATCGCGTAGCTTCGCGTTCGTAAGGGAATCGCTCACTTAGGACACCGCGTAAGTCTCCGTACGTCCTACAAATGTATGGGAGAAACGTATTAAAAAAAATCTAGATTTACCTTTACATTCTGGCGAATAGAAACCGTCAGCACAAATCTCGCAGGATTTACCGGCGTAGTTTGATTTGCAGGGACACTGTTGGAAGACAAATAAACATTATACGACGAGTATAGAAGCCACTAATAGAGTTCGGGCTTTGAATTGCCATAGGGAAATTAAATTTTCAACATACTTGTGGATTATCTCGGTATCGTTATATCAACCAATTTGGTTTCACTAATGCCAGTTGTATCTTCATTAATCTTAAATTTTAAGTCAGATTAATAAAATTTTAGTATCACTACAGTTTTAATATCTTATATCTTTATACAAATCCAATGCAACTTACAATTCCTTCAACGGGTGTGCAGTGTTGTCCAAGAGTTCCGTTCAGATTGCATGTGCAGGGCTCGCAATTCGGATAGTTGAAGTACCTGTGCAAATAGTTTTCGTTAGATAAGGAGTGGTATACACAGTATGTATCACCTCGTAGAGTCAAGAAAGAAACCCATAAATATTTAGATCGTACTAAACAACTTTGACTATAGGACCAAACTCGAATTCGGGAAAAAAAAATACTCTGCCATACAACGTGTTCATGATCACGCAATCAAAATGTATGAAACCGTCAAAATTTTTTTCGTGAATTCGGGTTTGGTCCCATTGTAAAAGTTGTTTAGTATGATATAAATATTAATGGATTTCTTTCTTTGCTCTACGAGGTGATACATACTGTATTTACAGCCAAAATCTAAAGACTATTTGAAGAAATTAGTATTACACCTGATAGAATCAATTCACGCATACAACCTGGGGCCCATTTCTCATAAGCTTGTAAAATGTAATACAAGTGGAAGTCTCTTTTTGACACTATTAATTAGATAAGGACTTCCACTTGTATTACAAGTACCAAGCTTTCGAGAAATGCGACGTAGAATTTTAGCCAAACCGTGAGCATTATTTGATTCAATACTCTAATTTAAAAAGTAATGTATTTTATAAGAAAAGTTAATTGAGAAGCAATGTACTTCAAAATGTATCTTTAATTTCCACTTGACAATGACAGATCGCAGCCACTCGCAACGTTTGACAACTAAGCAGTACACGTGTTACATTGACCGTTTGGAAGAAATCAATTGTACGATCAATTTAGATATTTGTCAAATGTTAATACTTGAAAACGATTACTAGTATTCTTTATTATTACTCGTTTTCGTAAAAACCCGGGTCATGGTAGCACCCTGTATAAATACGATGCAGTGAGTTTGACCAGAAAGTGCCCTTAACTTGAAGGTTATATAAAATATGATTTGTCGTACCCATATGCGCAGGAGTCGCAGTTGGGAGGGTTGTACTCCTTACGGCATTCACACCTTCCAGAACCTTCCTCGCAGTTGCCAGTCGAGTAGTGCCGGTCGCAGTTGCAGGCTGAAAGAAGATAGACTTTAAATCAGGTCTGTCAAAGATACTTGGGTGTAGCATAGAGACAATCCATCTAAGTCCTCAGGGTAGGCAGCGGATAGGCGATTTTTTGGTCACTATGCCCATTCCATGGGCCTCAGTTCCCGCTTTCCATCAGGTGGGCTGAAAGCTCAGTAAACGAAGGTAGACAACTGTTGTCTACCTTCAAGCAAATTAATTATTCTTATTTATGTTACTATGTCGAATTTTGGAAAAATTACGAATCAAGACCAAATCTACTTACGATGGCACACGTCGATTTCATCCCATCTCTTCCCCAAAGGTCTATAGAACGTTGGTTTGCACTTATTGCAGTTGATACCATCGGTGTTGTGTTGGCAGTTCTGGCAGACGCCACCACCCTCGTATCTCCCGTGGATGTCCAGGGATAGACGCTGTTCATCGATGATGGGGTCGAATTTGCACTCATTGCTGTGGTTGTGGCAGTTGCAGGCTGTGAAAAAATGTGATTTTAGAATATTTTCAACTTAAAATTTTATTGTATTCCATTCAATTGTCTACTATTATTGTTATCGCTTTTTGCCTTATGTATAACGTATGTTAAAAAAATTGTTTTCCTCCACGGGACAGGCTTTGCCTAGTGTGGAGGTCAGTAAAAACTTGTATTTCCAAAATTATTATTAGAAATAAACGAATTTTATTTAATTTTTGTTTTATAAAATTTACTTATAAAATTTCACCATTTAATGGGCAAGACTAAAAATCCTGGATTCCAACCTGTACGTCATTCTGTAGTAGGTACAAAAAAATCTGTATAAGAAAAAACTTCTCAGACGTTCGTAAGTATTCAGCTCAATCGGTTATTGGAATTTGGAATAGTCACAGTGTACAGTCACCATCAGATATATGTGAGCGGCCACGGTGTTCAAAAATATCTGAACATGCACTCTAATGCCATGACAGTAGGGCCTGTTCACACTAGCGATTCACTAGGGTGATTTTAAAGCGATTTCTATACAAAAATTGCACGCTGCAATATCGCCGTGACCGCGAGTTCGCTGCGTGCAATCTTACATATATGTAAAGAAATCGCTTTTAAATCACCCAAGTGAATTGCTAGTGTGAACAGGCCTCTAGACCTGCTCAGATATTTATGAGCACCCTGGCCGCGTCGATGGCGGCTGTAAATAGACTACTATAGGATATTATACCAGTAGAATCTAAAAAAAATTAAACGTAACCTAAAAACTTGCATTTTTCTGTAATTACTAATTACCAGGGATTGGAAAAATTTGCGTCATCGTTCGCAATAATATGGACACGACACCAAATTTGATTGAATGAATAATTTCTTGAAATTTGATTTCGAAGGGGTCTATTCACACAGGTTTTCATAATTACCGGTGTTAAAAAGGTAATTTACAGAAAATGATTAAATTAATAACTATTCAATCAACTTTGGAGTCATGTCCATATTATTGCGAACAAAGACGCACATATGTCCGATCTCTGGTGATTACGTTATTTTAGAACACTATCTTTTATTACGAATATCAAATATTAAATCTTGAGTTTACATACATTTTTAGATATTTATTAGTATTGACATAATAAAAATATATCGAGGGTTGCGTGGTGAAACCCGATAAGTCAAAATAATTTTTCATTGAAATAAGAACTTTCATCTTTTTGTTATAGGTATGATTCGAATTTCAAAAACTCATTAACTCGAATTATCGGTCTTCACCACGCATCCCTCGACATCTGCGAACATGTTTCACGATGTGTCAAAGACGTCAAATGCTAGAAAGTCAGCCATATTTGTTTACATTTTCTTAGATTCTACTGAGGATCATAGCCACCAAGTGGATGCCGGAAACGAGGCGCGGGCGAGGCAGGCCCAAGCGGAGATGGCGGGACGACCTTGATACCTTTCGGAACAACTAGCCGGAAGAGACGTGGAATCGGGAGTCATGGAGAGTCAGGGGAGAGGCCTTTGCCCAGCAGTGGGACACTCAAACAGGTTAGTAAATAAAAAATAATATTAATACTGAGGATGTTATTTGAATGTGACTCACGCTCGCAAGTAAACCGGTTCCAATTCTGCGAAATCCTCCACTTCTTCTGCTCGAAGCCCTCGCAGCACTGGTTGCACTGGTCGCCACAAGTGTTGTGCTGGCAGCGGCAAACCAGCAGGTTCTGGCTATCGGGCTTGGGGTCGCAGGTGTCGGCGTGGCCGTTGCACATGCAGCGCCCACCGATGCTGATGTCCTTTATACTGTAGAAGTACTGGGAAAAGTACACCAGGGTCAGTATTCGGGTAGTAGGATTATGAGATCAGGAGCCTATTTCCCGAAAGCTTGTAACTTGTAATACAAGCGGTTGTTGTTGTTGTAATTCCTAGGGCACCCCGGAGGTGCATACGGCCTCCACAAGATCCTTCCACGCTTTCATGTCTTGGGCAACCTTCTTGGCTTCGCTCCAGGTCAGACCTACGGCTCGCAATTCGCTCTCCACGCTTCTTTTCCAAGCAAAATACAAGCGGTAGTGCTTATCTAATTAATAGTGTCAAAAAGAGACTTCCACTTGTATTAGTTACAAGTTACAAGCTTTCGAGAAACGGGTCCCAGGGTTTTTTTTACAGATATTGCAATGTTGTTACTATACTGAAAGTTCATCGTCATGGCTAGTAGACTCAGTCGGTAGCGGGAAGGATCGTCGTTCTGTTCCACCCTGTATAGTAGTTAAAAATAATGTCTGCCAAATATAGTATTCCTGGCAAAAATCACTAATTTTCACTTATACTGACAGAGGTTGCGCACTATTTAGGGGGACGCGTTATGGAACGGAGACTATTTGATCTCCTTAATCTCTTCTGTTTCGCCTAGTGGTTGACTGGTAGAGAATGCCTTATGGCTTTCAGTCCACCTTTTGTACTTTATTTAATGTGTAATAGAGATTAAATAAATAAATAAACTATGTACCTACACTGTAATGTACATTAGGTCTTACGATGGTAATGGAAAGGCACTTACTCGTCGAGTGACGGTAGGATCCTGTCGAGCGACGGACATGAGATGACCCAGCAAGTTCTTGGTCCTCAGCAGTCGGAGACGCACGGTGGTGGCCCTGGTCCAGTCTTGAAGCACCGAGGAGTTGAAGTAGTTCAGCGCAGACGGACGGTAGTTGAGGAGGGATATTGGGATCTGTGGGGAAAGTGAAATGTTTTATTACGTTTATTCTAAGCCCAGCGTGTCCCGGCGACCTTCACAGGTCTGTCCATCTTGTGGGTGGACGTCCTACGCTGCGTTTGCCTAGCCGTGGTCTCCACTGGAGCTCTTTTCCCCATTGACCATCTGATCTGGTTAGATGGGTCGCATCTCATCGGTACATGTGGAGGTCCAGAGGGGAGGCCTATGTTCAGCAGTGGACGTCATATAGCTGATGATAATGACGATGATGAATTGATGATTCTAAGCCCAAAAATAATGTGAACCTTGGTGAAAAAGCTTACAACTTCTCGAGGCGAAAAGTAATAAGACAATAATATAATTTTAATACAATTAAAAAGTACTGAAGACCGAAGAGCTGACGACTTCTTCGCACAATACTACAGCGAGAAAATGCCGCCAGCATCCTCGGTACAATGCCAAAAGGGCCAATTTTAGATGTAGTTTAGGCTAGTTAAATTTAACATATTAGTACGTAGTGCATGAATTGTAGAGTTTTAAAAATAAATACCGAAAAAAATACAAGTGCATAATTATTATGTTCTTAAGCAAATTTTCTAAAATGGCCAGCATTTTAAAGGTACCCTTTGTCGCTGTGGCTAGAGAGCACATGCGTTTTTGATGAATCTACCGACGCCTGGGGCCCGTTTCTCAAAAGCTTGTAACTTTTATTACTAGTGGTAGTCTCTTTTTAATACCATTAATTAGATAAGGACTTCCGCTTGTATTACAAGTTACAAACTTTTGAGAAATAGGCCCCAGGGGCAATTTATCTTTTGTTTGTAAACCTTTGTAGTTGTTCAACATATAAGATGATGCCGAGGCAAAGGCAAATTTGAGGCAAATTTAAAACCGTTAAGCAAAGATCTCTTGCCCGTGTGGTGACGGCAGTAAGAATATATTTGTCGCCACCCCAACTCTTCCGGCGGGTGTCGTAAGAGTCAATTAAGGGATTGAAGTGTCACTGATCATTCCTTTATAGAAAATTGATGATGGGAAGCATAGTCATCATAGTGGATACATTACTGCGATCGGCAATCCGCTTGATCAGCGCGGTGATAATGATTTACCTCCTAATGCGTCTATCCGCATATTTAATACTAGGCCTACGTCCAGCAATAGACGAAGATAGGCTGATGATGTAATGATAATGAAACATATCTAAAAGGCAGTCTATTTATCCAAGAACAAAAACAAGGGGCTAGTACTTAATTACGGTCACAATCCTCAAGCATTAGAGAAACAATTGAAACAAGTAACTAAACAGGTAAGTATACTCACCTCTCCGCCCGATAGTGGTACGATTTTCGAATATTCCGTGCTGCAGATAACTGAGTCGTCCCTCGTGATTGGTGCCAAGCTTGCAGCTCCGAAGTATCTTTCACAATCCCTGAAAAAAACACATATTACACTATGGATCCGTACCCATGGATCAAATATACGAAGCTTGAAGCACATTTCGTGTCCGGTGGGGTTAGTATATCATTAAAGCGACAGCATCTCGCGACGACATAGACTATCCACCCATCCTGCCCTCTTTGATAAACACAGTTGGATAGTAAAATATTGGATATCATATACCAAAGAAAAATAGACGAAGATTACTTCGACGTACTTCAGCTTTCGCGGCTCAAACTCAAAACATTTATTCATGACACTACACTTTACAGAATGAAAACAAACAAATACATAGTGCCACGAAATGGGCCCTATTACTCAGCATGATGCTGGCTATTCAGCCAGCGCTGGTCTTCCGTAGGGAGCATTTGGCGACGGGACGGAAGGAAACACAACACGACGTACAAATTCACAAAACAAAGATAAAAAAATATAAAAAGGATATAAAAAGTACAAAAAAACATATAAAACTTAAAACAAATCATAAACATCAATAGACGCAACGGTAGCTCCGTCTATGTCGTCCTTAATTTTTTTTTTTATATTGAACGCAGCCAATGTTAGCTACGCCACTAGCGCTCGCAGGGGCTGATGCTGAACCGCTCGGCCACTCGGTCTTAGCAACCACCAGTCAATTGTCTCGGTTATATGCAATCCCTTACAAGGCTAGGCGTCTTTGACCATACTCTACTTGGAAAAAACATTTTAGTAAAACAATAAATGATTTGATTTGAGTTTCACAAAAAACTTCAACAGTTAAGTAGATTGGTTTAGCATTACGTCCGATCTGAACCCGTCAAAATATGGTCGAAGTCGGATGTTCAAATTGTTTTTTTTAAAGAAAATTATAGCAGTAACTTACTGCCGTGAATCCGAGAAGTACTGCCAGGGTGTGAAGGTCTTTCCGTAGTCTGTTGACTTCTCCAGCGCCCACAGGCCTGGCCGAGGCGAGTTTCCCATCTTTATGAACACGTAGGCCACGTGGAATTCCTGGAAATGGAAGACGGTTAAGACAGAACGACGAATCCACTCCTGCAGGCTCTGCATATACACCGTGTTTTTATTGATTTCCGTTAAATTAAAGGGAAGCTTATTTAGGTCAAAAATAATCAATTTCTCTAAGAAACGACTATCTTAACTCTTACTGTTATTGAGTTATTAAAAAAAAAGTTTAATGACTGAACAAGTGTATTGCAACCTTTATTACATCCTAATGCTACTTATTTTGACATGTACCGTCAGTCACCTGAAATTAACTTCCGTGTTATTCTTAAGGTTCTCTCACACTTACCATTTCATTTATTATGTATGAAAACGAAAAAAAAAATTTTTTTCGAGTTCGACTAAAAGCTATAATATGTATACCAGGTAGCTCCAATTAACGTACTAAGCAGCCTGTTAAATTTAACGGAATTAAAAAAAAACACGGTGTAAATCAGCGTTTGCTAAAATTTCTTTCCTGTAAACATTGACAAAGTTAACGGTTCTGAGAT